>CP139508.1:195891826-196184326 GCA_021014915.2 Artemisia tridentata subsp. tridentata | reverse complement strand
TACTGCCACGACAAAATTTTTCAAAAGGTTAGTACTGCCAGTTAAAAATTTAGTACTGGTATGGATATATTTGTACTGCTGTTTGAAAGGTTTTGTGTTCTTGATTAATTTGATTACATATAATTTGTATTTAATTAATGATACACTTATGAATATGAATTGTATTGTGAATTAAACATTGATTATTTGTTCATGAATATGAACCGTATCATGAACTGCATATATATATAGTTGAATTGTATGATTGGGTTTTCAGACGTCATCAACAATTGTTTGGCTACAAAATTCCAACACCACCAAAGGAGGCAACCAACACCATTATATTCGATTAAACATGTATCACATTTTTCTTAAACACACTTGTATACCATGTGGATAATTGTTTTTACTTCTAGATTTGCTTGAGGGCAAGCAAAGTTTAAGTGTGGGGGAATTTGATAACACTCAAATTGTACATGTTTTTAGTAGCGTAATTCGTACTTTTATATATGTTATTTGGTTATATTTATTCGCTTTTGTTACTAAATCGCACCAAAGTTGTTTGCAAAGTGTATGTAGCCAAAAACAGGAAAAAAAAAAAAGAAAAAAGATGAAAAAAATGAGGAAGAAGGAAATATTTATAATGGTACGAAGATTCTTGTGTCAAGTTCCACCCCAAATAGGCATTTCAAATAATAAAGGTCCAAGTATTCAAGTTGACAAGCTTCAAGATGAAGAAAAGATAAATTTTTATTAAACATTCATTGCATAACTCATATTTATTGTATCAGCATGATTCATATATATTTATTGGATTAGCAATTAATTACATTTTAATTTACATTGTTGAGTGAAGCAGCAAAGGATAATCAGGAGAATAAAAGCATACAAGGTATTTTATCAGTTATATAATTTATTAACTACTTTGTATTTTTAAAATCACATAAAAATAAAGTCTCTTTAATAGATGAATTTTTTAGAGTGACATACATTGAAGTAGATCTAGAAGTCATAGTTGAGATTTCATACTGCTACGACAAAATTTTTCAAAAGGTTAGTACTGGTATGGATATATTTGTACTGCTGGATAGACATTAGTACTGGGCCGAAATTACAGCTTTATTAAAATAGCCGTTGAGGACTATGTTAATATTCTTATTAATATTTATTTATCTTAAGGGTTTACTTTTTGAATAATTTTAATTTTAATATCTTATATTTTACCTTTATTGAATCAAAAATTGTCTTTTACTTGAAGTCGGTCCAATAGAAACCCTAATAAGTATTTCATAATATCTCAATTCACTTTCTTCAACCTACTTTCTAACCTAAATTACTTTAATCCTAGCAGTCAAATCAATAATTTACTAACAATCATGGCTACTTTAACCTTTGTGGATAAACACAACATGGTAGCTTATTTGGAAAAAGCAGAGGATGCCACCAACTTCCATCAGATAGTCGACTTTTTAAATGGTTTTCACATAAGGTATTCTTTAACATTAAATCCCACTATATATGTCTCCGAAATCAAAGAGTTTTGGCAGACTGCTACTGTCAAAACATTTGAAAATGGTGACACCGAATTAACTACAACAGTGGATGGTAAATCTATCATTCTTACTGAATCATCAATCAGGCGGCATCTCCGACTGAATGATTCAAATGGTATTAGTTCTATGCCAAATACAGAAATTTTTGAAACTTTAACCAGAATAGGGTACAACATTCGATCACAATCTTTAACTTTTCAAAAAGGTGGGTTTGCCCCACAATGGAGGTTTTTAATTCACACCATCCTTCACTGTCTCAGTCCTAAGAAAACCTCATGGGAACAGTTCAGTAGCAATATCGCGACTGCTCTCATCTGCTTGGCCACTGACAGAACTTTCAATTTTTCTAAACTTATCTTTGAAGGCATGGTTAAAAATGTTGATAGCAAATAAATTTATTTGATGTATCCCAGGTTCATACAAAGTATTTTGAACAAAGTGAAACACCAACTTCTTCCTCATAAAAATGTTTATCCCACACCCAAACTTTCCCAAAAACTTTTCAGTAATATGAAAATGTCCTCAAAATGGTATAATGGGGAAGATGCTCCTTTATTTGATTATATGCTACATGTATAGGGTGAAGGATCAGCAAGCTCAGTTGATCCCCATCATACACCCCAACACCAGAACAATCACCTTCACAACCAAACTCATCGCCAGATATGTCTATATCCAGAGAGGGCTCTGTTGTTCCTCAGCACGGAGACCCTACAACTCCCCATGTAACAGATGAGGCTGGCTTTGTCAGTATAGAAAGGGCTGCTTCTACTGTTTCAGGTTTAGAAGCTGGGCAGGACAGAAGTAACGTACATAAGACCCAAACTATGGCAACACTAACAGTACCAAGTTCCTATGAACCCAGTACTATTGGTGGAATCCCAAGCCAACATGAAATATTGGGTGGCTCAGAAACTCACCATATGGTGGACTATGAGTCTGTGCCCCATGATGCACCTCTCTATGAGGGTAACACATCAGGGAGTGCTGAGGGCAGACAGCCACTTAAGGTATTGATGGAAACATGTACAAAATTGTCTGAGAAGGTTACTGCGTTGGAGTCTGATTTCACTTGTCACAATTCAAAATTATCTGAGAAGGTTACTACTTTTGAGGCTGATCTCACTTCTCACAAGAGGCCATTTAGGAATATTTATAAAAAACTGGTGCATAAAGTCAAGAAATTGGAACAACAGGTCAAGACACTTAAAAGAAAGAGGTCAGCTTACATGGTAGCATATACTGAATCATCTTCTTCATCAAGCTCATCAGATGGTCAGGGTGCAGATAAAGGTGAGGGATCTTCCAAACATGGAAGGAAGATTGCCCAGATTGACCAAGATCCAGAAGTTTCTATTGTTCAAGAGCATTATGAGACTCGGTGGAGACAAGAAGATCAGATGGATTATGATACTGCTCAGTTTGATAAAGGTACTGGTGGATTTGTTGAAGGTACTGCTGCGTCACAGCAACGTACTACAAGTGTTAAAGATACTACTAGCTTGCAGAGTTTAATGGATGCTAAGTATCAAGGTACTACCAGTGCATTTTATACAAGCACACCAAGGAAATCAAAGGCATAAAAGGGAAAAAGTATAATGACTGGGCAAGAACCATCAAGAAAATTGTCAAATAAAGAGAAAGCACAGCTAGAATTGGTTGCTGATGAAGACAGATCGATGGAAGAGTCTAGATTGGTTACTCACATGATGGAAAGAAAGTTACAAACAAAGGAGGAAGAGAAAGCTGCTCATGAAACTCAAAGGAGAAAGTTACAAACAGAGGAGGAAGAGAAAGCTGCTCATGAAACTGAGGAATTTAAGAAGCAAGAAATTGAAGGAGAAAAACAGTATGAATCAGTTCCATTAGCAGTTTGTGATGATCAAGAGCAAAGACAGACAGAGCAAGTTCATGAAACTCAAAGGAGACAAATAGATTTTGATGAAGAGGGTACTGGTGGTGGAAATGGTGGTGACATGGATATTGATGATGATCAAGCTACAGAGCATGTGGTTATTGATGAGGGTACTGAATTGGTAAATCTTGAAGAGTTCCAAGATGTTCATGATACTGCTCAAATATCTCAAAAAGGTACTGCTGGCGAAGAGGTAACGGTACAAACTACTGGCATGGAAGAAGGTACTGCTGAGTCTTCAGATTATGAAAGAAAGAGAACAGAAAAAGGAAAGGGACCAATAACATTAGAGGAAGTTGAGCAAGAAGCTGAGCAACAAAATAAAGTTATGCCAAGAACACAAGTTCAAATGGATTTGGATAAAGAATTGGCAAGAAAGGTTTATGAAGATGAAGTTGCAAGTTTTGTGGAGGCCCAGAGATTGGAAAGGGAGAGAGTAGCTTCAGATGCTATTGTGGCACAACAATCACGTGAAGAGCAAATACAACAATTGGTTGTTTATGATCCAGCTGTGAGGGGAAAGGCTATAGAACTACTTGCAAATGAAAGCCTAACTGTTGAAGAAAGGTCAACTATGCTTGATGATTTTATTAAATCAAGGTGTTCTGAAGAAGCCTATAGTGAGGTGATGCAGACTATTAGACAAAATCAAGGTAAGAAGAGAAAGAGAAACCCAACAAAGGTAGAAATCATCAGAGGGATGAAGATGTATCTTAGGAATCAAGCTGGGTGGAAGGCAGTTTAGTTGAAGGGAAAATCATATGAAGAAATTGAATTGCTGTATTACAATGCATACAGAAGAGCTCATATTAAATTTTCTATGGACCAATATGAAAGATTACCAAATAGGCGTAAGACTGCTGGGAAAGAACTACCTGGGATGGTGGAAGCACAGGCAGAAAGGGTACAATTATCACGAGAGCAGGTGTGCAAAATGTTAGTTATAGTGCCAGAGATTCTACATGTTGATCCACTTTAAGCTAGACATCCAATAATGGACTGGGATATTTACATAGACAAATTTGGAAAAGCTTGGAAGGTTACTAGATTTGGTGGAGAGACAGCAGTGTACAAGAATTTTGAAAATTTGCTCAGAGCTTTTGATAGGGAAGATCTGGATACTTTATGGAGATTAGTCCAAGATAAGCTCAAAACAAAGAAGGAGCCTGATTTGAAAGAGCAAGAGCTTTGGGTTGAATTCAAGAGGTTATATGAACCAGATCATACAGATGTTTATTAGAATTTTCCTTGGTATAATCTATCTATTGTATGGGAGTTCTTTGGTACCTGCAATGTTCATCATTTGTCAACACAAGATGGAGTTGATATCTTTATGTTAGCTGAACTGGAATATCCATTAAGTTATGAAGTACTTGCAGTGATGATTTCTTCAAATATCAGATGTGAAAAACATTCTGAAGTAGTTCAAAATCTAATTCAGAGGATATATGATCAGTTTGAAAGGAAGAGACACAAGCCCTGAAGAAGAAAAGAAGGTGAAGTTTGGAAGTATCCCCCCATCATCAAAGCTAGAGTAAGAAACAATAACTTTACATATTTGTATTGTATACAACTATATTTATACTACATGTATGCTAAAAGTGAAAAATAATAACGTGGCTATTTCTGGTTTGTTTAATAAACAACGTATATTGTGTACAAATATATTTATACTCCATGTATGCTAAATTTGAAAATAAGAGCATGGTTATTTTTGTATGGTTTAATAAAAACCATATATCTGTTTAAATAAATATAAAAAAAAAATTCTGGCCCAAGAAATCCAGTCCAGTAATAACCATTGCGAGTCAATAAAAACTATATAATGGGTAAAAGTATACCATCCATCCACATATATTCCTCCCATGGCATCATCAAACCCTAAAACCTTTCAAGATACAAACTCACGTGCGCCTCACAATGATTCACAGTGCGAATATAAAACCGTTCTTAAAAAAAAATTGTGACACAACCAAAGATGGAAGATGGAGTACGTGATCGTCATGATAAAGAGCCCAATACTAAGGTGAACGATGCATTGAGATTTCTTGCATCAGTTTTTGAAGAAGGTGGACCTACTCAAAGTAATAAAGGTATCACATATAATTTTTTTTTCATATTTTTTAAATCAATATATGTTTTCATATTAAGTTTATTAGTCCATGTACTCTTGATTTAGTAGATGAGTTAGACGAATATATTTTCCTCAACTGGCTTAATCTAAATGTCGGAGATCCTCACGAGTCTCAACAAGTTCTCAACGCCGTTAAGTCGAAGATCCTAAAAGCAGAAGCTATGATTAACGAAATACGCGAGATGGGTCATGAGGTAACTGATGATTACTTTGTGGATTAAGACTTCTTCAGTGATGAAGATTGAAGATTCATTATCTTATTAGTAGTCGTTGTTCACAAGTTTAGTTGCTTTAAGTTAAAATAGTAAATGAATTACTTTGATTTGCATGATTTTCAATCATTTTTTGTTGGTTAATCCTTGAAAGGTTTATGTTATAAAGTGAATTTCGGCAGTACAAACATTAGAGTTGGTACTGCTGTTTGTGTTTATGGAATTATATGGTTTTGAATTTAATATTGATTTTTAATACATTGATATTGTGTGATTGATAGCTTACATGAATCGTATTATGATATAAAGTGAATTTCGGCTGTTATATATATATTATATATATATATATATATAATATATATATATATAATAAATATACTTATAAATGTTTTTTTGTTATTTGTTTAATTTTTTTTATATATGGTGTTTCACCATTTTAATAAATGCAAATAATTTAATTATTTTATACTCTAAATATATGATATGCGTACATCATTCCCGAATATAAGGTTATATTTAAATCAAGTAAATAAAATTCGTTTCATACTTATCGAATGGTACTATTTTGTTAACATATATACTATTATATAATAATAGATAAATATGGTATACCGAATTTTGTTTAAATTTAAAATATATTCATTATAGATTATATAACTTTTCACCATCTATAAATGTTAATTCCATCTCACAATCAAATAAACATCTACAAATCTTTCCCACTTTCATTTAACAAAAAAAAATTCCAATGGGTCGTGAGTTTTTTCCCCCATCAAAGTCGGCAAACAAACGCCCAAGAAGTGGTTCCCCACCAAAAGAACCCTCGTCAGATTCAAAAAGAGTCCAAGGGGTTGTGAGGTATTTTCTACCAATACGGTATATTGCTCAGCTTAGGCGACTAATAACAGTGATGGAAGCAGAAATCGTACACGACGAACAAACAGTATTGGAATGTAAAGAGGCTATTGATCAACGAAGGAAAAAATATTAGAGTATCAAGAGAGGATAAACGATATTAAGAAACAAGTGGATAATTACAATTTTTTGTAGTTTCCTTCGTATACAATAATATTTCTTAATGTTTTTTTTTTTTTTTTTTTTTTTTTTTAACGTTTAATGTTGGTAGATTTCTAACTACATCCATAGGATTTTCAGTTATCTTTGAAATTATTATCAATTTATTGCTTTGCATCCAATGTATGGGTTAAATAGTTACATAGTTGATTAATTGAATCGGCATCATTGTTGATGAAAAATATAGCAGTGCGAATTTTAAAGGGGCAGTACAAACATTAGAGTTGGTACTGTTGTTTATGTTCAGCTTATTTATGCCTTATTTAAGAAGTTTTAGAAAAATTGTATTCATAAAAATAAGCCTATCTCGACTTTTTAATAAGACAATTAGTAAAGAATATGATATGTGGTCTTATTATGAAAATTATATTGGGTTTGTTAACGCATAATGTCGAACAGTATTAACCTCTATACCAAGCAAATTAAAAAGATAGCGACATTTAAAAAAATATATATTATCTTTTAAATTCATCCTAATTTATTGAATGAAGATTGTATTTTGGAATATAAACAGTTTCCTTTTTTTACTATTTAAAACGACACGACTTTACAATGATTATAAATACAATCCTTTAACAAACAACTCCTATCATATTTTCATTGTTTAATTATATTTTGATATCAAAGTAGAATGGCTTCATCATCTTCAAAATACCAAATCTTTGGCATCTCCGAAGCTACATGGAAAAAATGTAATTCTGGCCAATTTGGAACAGAAAAAGCTCTTATTGAACTTTATAATAATCACAAAAGGCTTGAAGAAAAAAACAAAGAAGATGAAGCGATTATATTGGTGCATCAGAAGAAGATTGAAGATCGTAATAAAGACATAGAAGAAAACCGACAGAAAATAGTTGGAGTTTATAAAAGTATTGAAGATTATTCATCTATTTAAAATGTATGTACTATGAGATTTGACAATATGTAATGTTGGACTATGATTGATTTAAATTATATGTAATGTTTGCTTTATTTTGTCAATTTTAATTTGCAATTGCTAACCTATTTTGTAAGTTTGATTTATGCTACTTTAATGCAAGATTATGCTGTTTTGTAAAGTTACTTAATTTTCTTTTCATAAAAAGTTTGCACACAAGGGTATATGTTAAGTTGTACCGATATTAACAATTCGTATATGTTAAGTTGTATATGTTAAGTTGTACTGCTGAGATGTCGCCAGTTTGTTTTTTGTATTCGTCCTGCTATGCGCCCGAATTAGTACTGCTATTATAAGCAGTTCATAAGAGTTCTATTAAAACACATTTTCACTATAAATATACGTAGTCCATTATTTTTATACATCATCAATTCTAACAACATCTTTAAATATTTATACACAATCAAATGTTGATTTTAATTTAAAAATTCAAAACAGATAAACATCTATTTCAAACAAAAATCTTTCTATATATTTAGAAGATTGAAGGATATCAAACTTTTAAATATTTCAGAAGTTAAATCATCATCATTATATTGACAACTTGACTCTTCAAATATACACTTTCCAATGTGAAATACGGCTGCACTGTTCATATGTCATATCGATTATAAAAGTTTATATAAACACCATTGTATAATCATATATGTAAATGTAGCTAAAAACAAATCCTAAACTGAAGGTACTGTTGATCAAAAGAATGTCATCTATAAGGAAAAGAACACTAGAAGTTGCAGATATTGCAGATAATCAACAACATCAACCAAAGTATGTTAAATTCTTTAAAGTATATGTTATCCTATATATTTGGCAACTGAATTTGTTTGATATCTTTGTAGCAAGCAACTCAAACAGGATGAAAATGAAGTGTTACACACTGAAAATCAATCACTTGCAGAATTATTTGAATTAGAAGAAACATCTGAAGGTATTTTGTTAACATAGTGTAATTAAGGGTAAAAACAACCTCATTAAACTGATATGGTATCTAACCACTATGTTTGATTTATATTTATTCATTTATTAGAAGTTGAGAATTCTGAAAATGATGATGAAACAGAGACCATAAGTTCTGTTTATGATTGGTTGATTTCTGAGCAATTAGCCAAAAGAATGAGAAACTGGCAACAGAAAGAGGAAAGAGTTGAAAAGGTGAAAAAAGAAAGACAAGCTGCTAAGAAACTTTTGAAAGAAGTTGGTGGATTTAAGAAATCAATAGCCAAGAATGAAGAATTTGATGTTGCTCAAGACGAAGACGACATTGATTCTGAAGACTTTGAAACTTTCACTTATGATGACTTGCATTTGGCATACTCTTTTGCTTCAACACCCTAAATTAGAATAGTTGTTAGGTTTGATTTATATTGGCATGCCACATGTTAGGCACTTTTGTACATATGCCACTATGTTATGTAGAATGGTACTTGGTAAGTTTGATTTACAATACTTCTTGATTAGTTGGTATGGCTGACTTAGAATGGCGTGCCAAATGTGTGGCAATTTTGTGCATCTGTCATCCTTCAGTTATTGTTAAATTGGGTTGAATGTATTTTGTTAACCCTCTATTATAATTTGTATAACAAATAAGATTCCTAGATATTAAGCAAAATCAAAATTTCAATTGTTAATGAAAACAGTTTTAGATTTCGCAAGGGTATTTGCATTAGTAATTCATAAGCAATTTAAAATTTATATGTTACTTTTAGCGAATCTTTATATGATGTGTCTTGTTAGATATAAAAACACATTCTACTTCACATTAAACAATATAAATGTGTCAAGATCCTTTATAATTACTACCTAAAAAAAAAACAGCCATCTACCATTACCTAACGCATTCATAACATTTGTAGTGAGCAAAATAGGGAAACATACATTATCTTAAGAACTTAACAATATCGTATGAATATGTGTTTCACAACGTACGTGACCGGATCTAAACACACGGATTGTGTTAGAGATACTTTGAGTATATACTTAGTAGCACGCGAAATTTACCACCAAGTACTTAGAAGATTTAGTGTTTGGTGATTGTATGTGATTGTATGAATGTAATAGTAAGAATAATGACACACAGTTTAACCAAACGATTATAGCTTTAATATATTGCGAGTGATCTTTGAATATCACAAGAATTACAATGAAATCGTGAAGCTCTATCAATAATGCATGTATATAAAACTTAACCTAGGATCTCCTTTTATAGAACAAGGAATCCTTTGCAAGTAAACTATTATATGTATCAATCTATACAAATAAGATATACATCATATCTTTTCTATATTTATCCATGCACGATTCAGTCTTTATCTAATAAACAGTACTAACTCTTCTTGTTCCAACAGTACTAACTGGCTTAGTACTGATAGTATATTCTTGAACGATTTTCAGCAGTACTAATTTATGTAAGAGCAGTACCAACTGTTAGTTTAATTCCCAACAATCCTCCCCTAAACTTATGATTTCTGTGTAAATCAGTAAGTTTTTCGAATTAAACTCCAATGTTGATGATGGGGTGGATTCTTTCAAACACTTATCTTCAATCTTGAATCACTTGATAATTTTCTTCACATATAAGTATTTGAAGAAACCATAACAGTAAGTACTCCAATATAAACTTCAATCTTGAATTAAACTTGAATTGATTTCCTCCCCTGAGTTACATAATCATCTGTAACAGCAACTGAACAAACTTTGAACAAACTTGAATTCCTCCCCTGTTTGGAAGAATCTTCACCATCACATTAACTAGAACATGTGACATTTAAGCTCAACTTCCATAATGACAATATGTACAAGTTTCCATCAATTCAGTTGTGTAGTTTCAAACTGCTCTCAACACTTCCAGATGTGTGACCTTCTGAGAGAGGTGAATCATAGAGCATAAACTCAGTATGAAACCAAGTTTGAACCATCAGTACAAACTAGTTGAAACTTGCAGTACAAACTGTTTAGCAAAAATTTTCAGAGATTAGGATAAACTCAATGTGGAGATGAAAACATTTTTGTCCACTTATAGTGTTTAGCAAACTATCAGCTATCAACGGATTTGATATGTCTTTACCTATAGCCGTTTGCTTTGGACTAGTCAACTCTTTACACTTAGATATGGTGAGTTGATGACCATCCAGTTTTTGGTAAACTGTCAACCATGAACGGAATTGATTAGTCTTTACCAGAAACCGTTTGATCTAGACTAGTTGATTCTTATGTGGGTTAGACATGGTGAATCAATTACCATTTGTTGTGTGACAAGCTTTCAAACCACCATACTTTCCAAATTATAATCCATATTAAAAAGCGTTCTTAACTTGAAATGTTAGTCCAAAACCAAAGAAAACACAATACACAATATTTTCTTTTAACAGTTATCACAAATGACTAACAAATGTGCATAAGCAGTACCAAAAATTACCAAGCAGTACAAACTATACAAATAGCACAACTAGCAGTACAAAAACAAAAACACTTAGACATTAATCTTTTGAAGGATTAAGCATTCCAATACATGTTACCAAGTACTGAAACCTTCCTACATCAAAACCTTTTGTTAATAAATCAGCAAATTTTTCATCAGTATGTATTTTAACAACTTTTACTAAACTCTTTTCAACACAGTCTCTTATAAAATGATGTCTAATTTCAATGTGTTTAGTTTTTGAATGTTGAACTGGATTTTTAATAATACACAATGTACTGCTATTGTCTATGTGTATAATTGTGATTAAGAAATTGTTCCCATAATCAATCATCTGATTTTGAATCCAAAGCACTTGAGCACAACAACTTGCTGCAGCCACATATTCAGCCTCAGTAGTAGAAGTGGCCACCATAGTCTGCTTCTTACACTGCCAAGAGATCAATCTACAACCCAAGAATTGACAACCACCTGTTGTAGATTTTCTATCCATGCTAGCACCAGCATAATCAGAGTCTGAGAATGCCACCAGATCAAATGCAGACTCTTTAGGATACCATAGACCTAAGTTAGGTTGACCTTTAAGGTATCTAAAGATTCTTTTAACAGCTGTTAGATGAGACACCTTAGGATTGACTTGGAATCTTGCACAAGCACAAACTGCAAACATAATGTCAGGCCTGGATGATGTGAGATACATCAAAGACCCAATCATAGATCTATACATGTGCACATCCACATCTTCACCACTGTGATCTTTCAATAATAAATGTGTCTCCTTATCAACAGGTGTGCTAACAACCTTGGCATCTGTGAATTGAAATTTTCTCAAAATTTCACCAACATATTTATCTTGAGGGATAAAAATTCCATCTGGCTTCTACTGTACTTGATGTCCAAGAAAGAAAGTAAGCTCACCCATAGAACTCATATCAAACTGATCTTTCATTAATTGCTCAAACTATCTGCACATTTCTTTCTTTGTAGAACCAAATATGATGTCATCCACATAAACCTGAACCAATAAAATATCACCTTTGTCCTTTTTAATAAAGAGAGTTTGATCAATTTTACCCCTATGGAACCCATTCTTCAACAGATAAGTAGCAAGTGTTCCATACCAAGCTCTTGGAGCATGATGCAATCCATAAAGGGCTTTAACCACCTTACAAACTTTGTCAGGATGGTCTGTAACCACTACGAAAAATCTCATCTGGTAACACACTATACTTAACCATTTTCTGTATATAACTGTTTTTTCTTATCTGAGCGTAACCACTATCTCATGTGACGTAACTCACAACTATGATAAACGTATTCGCATGCGACCTAACCTTGACCTATTATATGTTTATATATTTTCCTATGTCAAGTATAGTACTTTACAAATTACCATTTGCCTCTTTACGTTAATTCATTAATATACTGTTAAAGCTTAATATTAATCCTTTATCATACAAACAATATTAGAATAATAGAAGAATAGAAGAAAGATGGAGATGGGATGGTAACTTCAAGAGATTAGATTAAGAAGAGGAAATGAGATACAAGATGAGAATACCCTTGAAGCAACACCCTCCAAGTGAGGAGGGGATGGGTATTTATAGTTTACTAGACTTGGGTGGGCTTGGGCTTGAGATGGGCTTATACAAGGATTACATGATCATAACATTTAACTAACAAGCTTAAGCCCAAGCCCGTTGATTAAACTAACTAACTCAAACAACGACACAATTAAATAAACAATTACAAAGACAAATGACCATGACTTAAAAGTAAATCCTAACAATCTCCCCCTAAGGGATGGTCATTCAAATGATGCTCCATGTGGGATGGTCTTTTGTCTTCAATGTATTTGAGCTTTGAGTGTCGTTGTATAGCAGTCTTAGTTTTTGGTTCTTTCATGCTATGTGATCTTCAAAGTATCGTCTTTGAGGTTGTTCTTGCCTTCGATCAGCATCTTCATGTGATTATGACGTCGTGACCTCCAACATACTCATACATCTTGAACTTTATACTTATGCTAACAATCTCCCCTTTTCTTTCATCATTTGATATATGAACTTGTTCTTGACATATTGATTAGCCTTTTGACTTTGACGTTACACTCTGTCTTTAACTTGATTCTTTTGTCTTGAACTTTTACACTTGAGCTTTGTTGGAGATGTTCTTAATAAGTATCTGTATGCTGAGGTGAAGATGATTGATTTATGTGGGGATGGTTAATTGATGTTTATAGGTAGCTGCATAAAACCATTAGTAATAATCATCCAGCGCTTACAGGTTGGGATTTTGAGATTGTCAACAGCATAGTGTGAAGACTTTCTCTAATCCTTCCCCAGGCCGTTCTGAACCGGATACCCCCGAAAGGGCTTACACGGACACACCGAAGTGCACCCACGATTCAGTGAGTCGCTGGAGATCACCCCACGACTGTAGACCGTTTGAAGCATAGAAACCATCATGATATAAAATGGCAAAATCCTTGGATCTCATTAAGACTCTTACAACTTGTGTCCTTTTTGACGAACACAAGTGTATCATTTTGGAAGTGTTCCTAACGAGATATTTCGATGAATCTCATGGCTCTAGACTCTATTGCGCGTTTTGGTTTTAGTCGTTGGAGGCATGGAGCAGAGTGCCACCTTTTCAATATCAACACATCTCGGAATGAGAGGCCGATAGATTATGTAGTGTTCTCCGTGAGAAATGAAACAAATATCTTTTAAGAGATATCTGAGTGGCAAGGAGGGGTGGTGCAGCGCGTCACTGGGTCCATGACGTCTTGTCTTCAATATCAGTATCACCTTAGTGAATACCGATAGCAGATGTATTGACCCGGTTTCTGCCTTAAGTTTTCATGGAGGGCTATTTCTTTTCACCCTTACATTAAACTTTTCTTTTTCATTCTTCAACCCCTTCTTACTCCTTTCTCATTTACTCCTTTTTTCAATCTTACCTAAGGACTTCTAATTCTAATCTATTGGAATTGTCCTTGGGTAGATCCCTCCGGCTCTGGCGGATCATTGGACATAACCTAATCATAATCACCTTATAACACCATGATTATCCTAGGTTTGATCACTTGCCATAAAACCTTGTGAAAATCTCTCAAAGTGTTTATGAGTAAACACATTTTAGTTAGCACTTTGAGAGTTTTACATTTTTGAAATACTCCCCCTTCACATGTGCTCATGAGATTTAAGAAAGAATTGCACATGTTGGGTAGAGTTCGCACATTTGAAATGATCGATTTTCATTGAACATGACCTTCGCGAGACACGTTTACATCACTAGATGGACTAGCTTGAAATTATTACCCGTCCCGGTCATATTCAATGATCATCTCTCGAATTGGTACATTCTACTCAGATAAGTCCTTCGCGAGACACGTTTACATCAATGGATAACCATCTTGAAATTATTACCCGTCCCGGACAAGTCTTTTCGATAACGCACATTTAGTTTTCGTCAATTCGAGGGTCATATCTTGAGTCTTTTTGTAGAGCTCTTATTGAGATTCAATCCACGATATTTAAACTTTTTGATCACATTTTAATCACGTCTTCTCCCCCTCAAAAATAGCATGAATTGATATTTTTGATATTAGCTGATTAAAATGAAACCTTTTGGAGAGAACGACGGATTTTAGCATGAAATTGGAACATTTTTTCTTTTTTATTTTATACACCCCCTTAAATAAAGCATGTTTCTATAAGATTGGAGGGAGTTATCTTGAGCACTTTATGAAAGATTTTGAAAAATCTTATTGAAAATTCTTGAAGGAAATGTGCTCAAGATCGAGATGATTTTGAAAATCTTTGAAGATATGGTAGGGGAAGTATCTTCATTTGTTTTTAGGATAAGTGTTTTGAAAAAGAGATTGGTTTTGCACAACACTTTCCTTTATATGAAGTTCAGGTTGTAAGCTGAAATACTTACAAGCCATTGAGATTTTTAGGATAAGTGCTCGAAAAAATATTTAAAACCTTTGTTTTGATTAAGCACTTTCCTTTCTTTGAAGCACGGGTCCTGAACTGATGTGTCCAGAAGCCATTGGGTTAAGCGCGAGTTTCGTACTGAAATGTACGAAAGCCATTGAGTTAAGCACGGGTCCGAAACTGAGTTGTTTCGAAGCCATCGGGTTAAGCACGGGTTCTGGAGTGAGTCTCTCAGAAGCCATTTTGAGAAGAAATTTTGAGAAACGACATGTTTTGAAAATATTTAAATGAACTCTCGCTCAAGCATCTGTACATGCCCGTATCATTGTTGAATGACATTTCTAGGTACGTACAGAATATCGATTATACGAGAGACATGCCGGAGAAGAATATTTTTGAATTTTATATTTTATATTGTTTTTGTCTTTTTGGAAATTTTCTATTTTTATATTTTGCTTTTGTTGGTTTTTCAAATTTTGTATTTTGTTTTTGATTTTTTCTAAAAAAAATGTATTCACAAAGAAGAATTAAGTATGAACCAGTAGAAGTGGAGTTAAGAGAGGAATAAGACCAGGATTTCCAAATGCGATGTTGGCATAGAGTTCTTCTTTTCCACATTGGTTGTATGAACCATCTGCACTTTCACAAGTTCCTGCATTTACAAAATCCACAAAAGAAGAATATGCACAAATAGTAGTGTTAGCAGCACATGAATCATCACTCTGAGGGTGTTCACTATCAATGGTTGTAGTGGTTTCTTCATCCTTATCCTGATGATTTTTACTACTACTTGTTGTGGTGCGACTATCAAGAATCTTTCCTGTGGGAATCCATCTAAGACCGACTGTTTTAAAAACTTTTCCCGTGGGAATCCACCTAAGGCAGGATCTAGGAGTTGTTTTCTTTTCAGATACAGCGGAAGTCTCATTTTGAGAAAAACTACGTCCTGTAGGGATCCACTTGGTAGAATTCTTAGCTTTTTGCTTCTTATCAATGGGTGTGTTTCTATTTGGTGTCTTAGAGGATTTTGCCTTAGCACGCAAATTTGCTTTCTTGATATACTGTGCCACACATGCATCATGATTAGCTGAAAAGACACATTTTTGACATGTAGGACAGACAAATTCAACATTCTTGTTCAAAACAGCAACCTTAACTTTGTCACTACAGTCATTTGAAGCTTGTTTTCTGTTCGAAGAGGAATTCTTAGTGTTGCATTCTACTTGTTTAACATTTTCTTTTTCGCAACTACTTTTAGATGCAGGCCAATCCCTAGTCTTTTGTTGAGAGTTCCTAGGTAGTGGTTTACAACTACTAGTAGTGCCTTGTAATGTTGTAGAATTCATCACCGTAGACGGTGTTCCTAAAATTCCATCTTTTTGAATCTGTGCCTTTTTCCTAGCTTTTTCTAGATAGGAATTGTGGACCATGTTGTTTGAACCAACAGATTCTTTAACAGTATTTGCGGTCACATTTGGTGAGCGATTCCTGGGGGCACACACATTAGGATTCAACTTGTTGTCCTTTGAGTTTGTAGTAGCATTCCTAGACTCTTTTGGATTATCTTTTGCACTTTTGTCTATCGCCCTATGTGTATGAGATGTAGAGGCAGACACAGTAGTGGGACTAATCCTATCAAGGCCAGGTGCTAGCACATTTAATGTTTTGACAACAACTTTTCCTTTTCCATTCTCATTTTCCTTAGGCAAAGGTGTTGAAATAGACATTTTTGGTCTAGCAACAGGTTTGTCCAAAGTTGCAGGTTTTGTACCCTTAGATTCCTCACTGCTAGGATCCTAGACACACGATTAAGGTGGTTAAACCTTGTAACTTTGTGTGTATGATATGTTGTGTTAAAATGATTAAGTGCGTGGAAATCACTCAACCAAACTTAGAAGGTTGTGTATGTTATGGAAATGGAATTGTTATGTTTGTTAGTTAGCAATGAACACATAAAGATTATCACTAAACGATTCAATATTATTAAAGATAATAATACGAGTGATCTTGAGATATCACTAGGGTTACAACCTTGAATCTTAAGTCTTTATCACTTGTGATATATTTGTGTTTGTTCTAACATATGCATGTACTAACTCTTTCTATGTTCACGTACTACACTAATATCACAACTAAGATCTCTTTTATAGTCAAAAGATCTTTACAAATTGCTTAAAGTCTTAGCCGACTTACTTTGTTAACTTATCCTATTGAGTGTCAGTACATCAGATACAACATGTATCTATGTATACAACTTGTTAACTAAGCACATGGAGTAAGATATTATCTACCGTATATTGTTGACCAAAATACAATAAATATCTTTTCGATCTTATCCTTTCATCAACAGAGTGTTCACTATCAGCAGGAACAACCTATCGCTATCAGCAGAATCCATCAGCGGAATGTTAAGCCTATCAGCAGAGTCATTTATCACTATCAGCAGAGTGAAATGTTCTATCAGCAGAATCAACATTATCAGCATAAACCATTTTGTACTAGCAGCAGAATTACACTTAGAGTATTTCTTGGATTAGAACCCGATATTAGACATCTTGAATATTTAATTCCCAACAATCCTCCCCTAAACATGTGAATCCTTTCAAACATGTTTCTGAATTAAATCTTGGATTGAAGATCTTTCAAACACTTATGTTCTTCAAGATTGAATATCTTCTCAGTAATTCATCTACTTTGCTCTTCTTTGACTTTAGCAATATCAAAACATATTGAACCAATCTGGGACTAAAAGATGGTGCAGTTTCCTTGGATGGAGAAATTATAAGAGGCAATGATGTTGTGTATCTTGGATGCTTGTTTCAACAAGTGAAATCATCTAACCAGCATGTCTTTGAAGTGAAATTGAAACTTTTCTTCGTTTGATCTAGATAGAACTTTCTCCTTTGGAATGTTCTTGTCATTTTCAACCTCCTCATCTTGTATGCTCTTCTCCTTCCTTTTATTGGATTATCTTCCTTTTCCGGGCCATTATTTCCTCCCCTGAGATTGTTACCTCCCCTGAAGCAAATAACTTTTGTTTCCTCCCCGTGTTTGGAAGATCTCACTATGTACCAAAATATATCTTCTTATCATCTGATCCAGCATTTAGAACTTGTTGTCAGACAATGTTGTACATGAAGCCATCAATTCCTTAAGAGTTTAAGTTACTGCCCTCATCACTTCTAGGTGTGTTAACTCCTATGAGAGGTGAATCAGTGGACATTTCGATTCATGATCCATTAATGAATGGTTTTTGTGAATCCTTGAAAATCCTTTTAAGAAATCATTTAACTTAGTAGTATGTTCATGATTTTAGAATTGAAAAATCATACTACTTGCAACCATTTTTAAGAAATCAAGTGTATAACAGACACTTAATTAACATTTCGGTTTAAAGCAACCTCTGGTTGTGTGAGAACCAATATTTTTCAGTTATAAATAACTGCCTGTGTGCAGATAAACTCATTCAAAGAGCTTTCCTGACAGGGTTTCCAGCTCATAGTAATTGTTGCTTCTAACACAAGTTTTAAATTCACTTTTACTAGCTGTTCTTTCTATTAGATGTCCTCAGACTTGCACATTATACTTAAAAGTATAAAATGATAGAAAGTGAGTTGCATCAGTTACTATTTGATCAACTAAGTCATCAATTCAATGTGAAATATCATAACCAGATTTCAAGAAAGAAGTTTTAAGGAGCTTTAAAGTCCCAAACTCAGTCCATCATAAACCTAATATGGTCAGCAGCTAATATCTCAATTTTGCTGTTTCCATTTCACTTGAAACATCCTTTGTGTTCACATATTCATACCTGAAATTGTTAGTCTAAAACCAAAAGAACAATGTACAAAGTACTTGTCTTGCATTAGTATAATCATAAGACCAACTATATGAATAACACAATTTTCATTTGTACTAGCAGCACCTTGTGTGCTTAGCAGTACCTTATGATACATTAGCAGTACCTTATAAATCCAAAAGTACCAACAAAGATTTATTTACATAAACACATTATATGAAAATTTTAAAGATTAAGCATTCCAATACTTGCTACCAAGTACTGAAACCTTGAAACATCAAAAGCTTTTGTTAGCAGATCTGCAAAATTATGTTCTGAAGCAATTTTAAGAACTTAAATTAATCTTTTCTCATTGCAGTCTCTTATAAAGTGATGTCTAATTTCAATGTGTTTTGTTTTAGAATGTTGCACTGGATTTTTAATAATACAAATTGTACTACTATTATCAATATGAATAACAGTGTTTAAGAAATTGTACCCATAATCAAGGAGTTGGTTTTGAAGCCATAGAACTTGACTAGAGCAACTTGCAGCAGCTATGTATTCAACTTCAGTTGTTGAATTTGCCACACTTGTTTGCTTCTTACACTGCCATGAGACAAGTCTACACCCAAGGAATTGACATCCTCCAGTTGTTGACTTTCTGTCCAAGCTAGCACCAGCATAATCACTATCCGAATATGCTACCAAGTCAAAAGGAGATTCTCTAGAATACCATATACCCAACCTTGGTTGACCTTTAAGATTGATGAGTGTCTAAATACTCATCATTTTTACCTAATCTGAGCTGCCAAAACATCCAAAAACACTCAGAAATGCATCATAATACTGAAATTATCCCAGAATTGTGTTTTGTATGTTTCAAATGCAAAATGTTTGAAAACAGTTGAAAAACGAACAAAGTTTACAAAATTGGCAGTTTCAGTCCCTCAACTTTCAAAACTTGTCAAATTTAGTCCCTAAGCATTTGTTTTGTAAGAAAAGTCACCAAAGGTCCTTTTTAAATAATAAGTTGTCATATTTAGACCTTTGGATGAAAAGTTTGAGGAAATTACAAAATTGGTCCCTACAGTTTTAAAATTGGCAAAAGTAGTCCTTGGAATTTCAAAAATGGAAATTAAAAATTGTGATCCTTGAACTATTCATATTTGGCAGGAAAGGACCTTTTAAGAACCTTGGAAAAATTACAGGTTTAACGTTTCAAGAATTCAGCAATTACAAGATTAGTCCCTATGTTTAAACATTTAGCCAAAATCCGGATCAAACAAATATAACCCCATTAAATCCAAAACCCATCCCACTTATCACTACACAACCAACCCAACCCAACCTATAAACCCAGCCCAACAACTCCCTAGCCCAATCAATAAAACCCGACCTCTTCTTAGTTAGCCAAACCAGATGTTTGACTCTGGTCAAACTATCTTCTCCTTCCCAGTAGCTCTGGAGCACCAGTTCTGTTTTACTTTGCAAACCATTTCTATTTAACCCTTCTTTTGTTTTTCAATTTTTAGCTTATATAAATTGTTAGCAATTTTAACAGCTTATCAGCATAAGCTGTGTCAACCATTTTATTTTTCTTAGCTTTTTAATATCATAAAGTAATTTAGAAAAAAGTTTCGTAATTTTTAGAATAGTTTTACTATTTTTAATCAATTAATTAGTTAAATTTAGTAATTAAATCATAATAAATAGAAAAATAATCAGAAAAATATAAATCTTTTTTACATAATTTTCTTTTGTCATTTTTAATCTAAGAAAAATATAATTACATTTTTAGACCTTAAGAAAATCAAAAATAGAAATATAGTGATAGCTTCTATTTAATAGAATTTATCTTTTTAAATTTTAATTAAGTAATTTTCATTTTTATAATTTTCTTAGCTTCTTTTCATCTTATAATATTTTTAGAAAAAGTTTTAGAATTTTCTTTGTTCATTTAGTATTTTTTATAAATTTAAATAGTTTAATTAATAATTAAATAATAAATAATTAATAATAAATAGATAAAAAGAGTAAAAAAATATAATTTAAGTTTTTAAATAAGTTTTAAGTAATTTTACATTTTTAGGTTTTAAATTTCATAAATTTTATAAAATTTAGTTTTTGTCCCATTTTAACTTTCCCGTTACGCGTTTTAGTTTAATTTTATTCGCGTTTAATAATATTGTGCATATCTGTTTTAATTTGTTATTTAGAATTGTTTAAAACAAAATCAAAAGCAATCTAAATCATCAATCACTCTAATCCAAAGCTTTTCACAGTTTTCCATTCACACCTCGTTGGGAAACGATCCGGGTGATCACTTGCCTGGTTTCACACTACACACGAGCATTCGTTCTGAGACTGTTTGTCTTTTATCATTTATTACGGTTGACCATTCACAAGTGGTTGACTTGTGTGATAGAGAAATAAAAGATAGCTAGTTTGGGACGGACCAAAGATATCTAAAAATTCTCTTGACTGCAGTTAAATGAGAAACCTTTGGAGTAACTTGAAATCTTGCACAAACACAAACAGGAAACATGATATCAGGTCTAGATGATGTAAGGTACACCAAAGAGCCTATCATAGATCTGTAATTGTGTACATCTACATTTTCTCCATCTTCATCTTTCAGAAGGTGCTTCTCAGAGTCCATTGGTGTGCTTGCTATTTATGAATCAGCAAATTGAAATTTTCTAAGTATCTCTGCAACATATTTGTCTTGACTAACAAATATGCCTTCAGATGATTGCTTAACTTGCAAACCCAAAAAGAATGTAAGTTCTCCCATAGAACTCATCTGAAACTTATCTTTCATAAGTTTCTCAAACTCTAAACACATATCTTTCCTAGTAGATCCAAAGATAATGTCATCCACATACACCTGC
This sequence comes from Artemisia tridentata subsp. tridentata, assembly GCA_021014915.2. NCBI lineage: Eukaryota > Viridiplantae > Streptophyta > Magnoliopsida > Asterales > Asteraceae > Artemisia > Artemisia tridentata. Next base: position 196,162,491 of record CP139508.1, on the reverse strand, counting down.
ACTAACAGAAGATCCTTCTTGTGCTATTTGATGAACAGTGTCTGATCAATCTTTCCTCTTTGAAATCCATTTTCTAATAAGTAGGAAGCTAGTGTTGCATACCAAGCTCTTGGTGCCTGATGAAGGCCATATAGAGCTTTCACTACTCTGTACACTTTGTTTGGATGTAATGGATCAATGAAACCTGGAGGTTGTGAAACATACACCTCTTCTCCAATTTCACCATATAAAAATGCACTTTTGACATCCATTTGGTAGACTGTGAAGCCTAAAAATGAAGCATAAGCTAGAAAAAGCCTAATTGCCTCAGTCCTTGCTACTGGAGCATAAACTTCATCATAATCTATCCCTTCTTCTTGTGTGTACCCTTGCGCTACTAATCTAGCCTTATTCTTGATCACTATTCCTCTTTCATCCCTTTTGTTCTTAAAAACCCATCTAGTGCCAATTACCTTCACACCTGTAGGTAAATCAACTAGCACCCAAACCTTTTGAATCTTGAAGTGAAGAAGCTCTTCTTGCATAGCCTCTAACCAGCTTGAATCATCTAGGGCTGTAAGAATTGTCTTTGGTTTAGCTTGTGAGAGAAAACATACAAAGAAGCAAGAGTTTAAAAGCTCATGCTGTTTTGAAGCATAAAGGGCATCAAGAAGCCCTTGTTGGTCTAAATACTTCAATTGTTGTCTTATCTTCACACCTGACTGTATATCTCCAATCACATGATCCAGGGAATGAACTTTGTAAATTCTTGATTGTGGTGTAGTAGGAACTTGATAATTTGATGGAAGATTGTTGAAATCCACCTCATTATCTGAGAATTCTGCTTCTTTTGTTTCTGAAGGGCCATCAGCAGAGTCATTTAGCCGAACAGCAGAATCAGTAAGCTTATCAGCAGAGTCATCAGCAGAAACAGATACACCACCAGCAGCAACAGAAATACTACCAGCAGAAACACTTTGTTGTTCCTGAGTTCCATATTCTTTACTTTCATCTTCAACACCTTCTTTAGCTTTACTAGAAGAAGATTCATCAGTTATCGAAGTTGATTCCACAATTGAACTTGACCATATTGGCATTATAACATCATTTTGATCTTTCTCTAACTCTGCCTCATTTGTTGTATAAGAACCTGTAAAATCATTAGTTTTTGCAACAAAAGGCACATAATTCATTGAATTTGTTAGATACTCTAGATCAAATAGCCATTTTGGTCCTTGACCTTCTACATTGGATTTGTTTTCTAAAAACTCCACATGTAGATTTTCTTCTACTATTTCTTTTCTTGTGTTGTAAACTCTAAATGCTTTGCTATTAAGAGAATAACCAACAAAGAAACCTTCATCTGCCTTACCATCGAATTTTCCTAAATGGTCTAAGGTATTGAGAATTGTCACATGACATCCAAAAGGTCTAAGAAATCCTATTGCAGGAGTTCTACCATTAAAAAGTTCATATGATGTCTTATTGTGAGGCTGCACAACTAAAACTCTATTTTGAACATAGCAAGCAGTGTTGACTGCCTCTGCCCAAAAATTTATTGGTAGCTTAGAATCAGCTAACATTGTTCTAGCAGCTTCAATTAGTGTTCTATTCTTTCTTTCAGCTACACCATTCTGTTGTGGTGTTCTAGCAACACTAAATTCTCTCTTAATACCTTTTTCTTTGCAGAAGTCATCCATAACTCTATTCTTAAACTCTGTCCCATTATCACATCTAATGACTTTTACTTTCTTGCTTACTTGGTTTTCTATCTGTGTAATGAAGTCCTTAAGAATGCTTGATGTCTCATCCTTAGTGGCTAAAAAGAAAACCCATGTAAATCTACTATAGTCATCAGTAATAACTAGACAATATCTCTTATGCATTATGCTCATTACTGAAACAGGTCCAAATAAGTCCATATGTAGCATAAACAAAGACTGATTGATAGAGTTAAAAATCTTGGGCTTACAAGTGGCTTTGTGTTGTTTGCCTTTTAGACAAGCAATGCATGTTTGATCATTTTCAAATCTTTTGTGAGGTAAACCTCTTACCAAACCATTCTTAACAATTTTATTTATGGTTTTGAAGTTAATATGACCAAGCCTTCTATGCCATTTCATTGATTCATCCAATGTGGCCTTTGTAACAAGACAAGTTAAATTCTTTTTAGGAATAATATTCTTCATGTCTACACTGTACATATTGCGTTTTCTAGGAATTCTAAGAAGTACTTGACTTTCATCAGGCATCTTAAAATCAGGAGAAAGTACAAGACATTCAGTCTCACAGAAAAGAACATTATTCTTTTTGTCACACATTTGTGAAACACTAAAAAGATTATAATTTAGCTCTTTTACATAGTACACATCTTCAAAATCTAAATTTCCGGTTTTGATTGTACCTTTACCAGAAATTTTGCCACGAACACCCCCTCCAAAGGTAACATATCCTCCATTGAAAGCTTCAAAATCTGAGAGATAAGACATGTTGCCTGTCATGTGCCTTGAACATCCACTATCTGAGTATCCTTGATCCTTTTCCTGATCATTTGAATGTTCCTGCACACAAATAAGAGTGTTAGTTTCTTTTGGGGATCCAAGCCATTACTGACTTGGATCTGCCTCTTGCATCAATGTAATTGAATCTTTTGAGAACAGTTGATGCAACATTGGATTTAAGAATCCAACATGCTGAGGCCTTAACAGCATTTGCCCTATTTCCCTTAGCAGCAGAATGAACCACATGCTTATCAGCAGAATCTACTAACTTTGTAGTTCTACCCTTTGGTTTCCAAACTTGTTTTTGGACCACTGCTTTGGTTTGAATGGGCCTTAGAACAGTTGTTGATGCATGTTTGAAAAATGTTTTTGCACCCTTAGCAGTTGATTTTGGGTTAATAGTCAAAAATGGTCGAGCAGCAGGAACAAATTTTCTAGCAGCAGGATCATTTGGTCTATCAGCAGGATCAGATTTTGAGATAGACTTGCTTTTGACTACTCTGGGGTTTGATTTCTTAGAACTAGAGTGAAAGTGAGATTTAGGTGTTTGCCTTTTGTGGTTCACTCTATGATTTTCATACCCAGTTACCCATTGGTTGCAGAAAGCTGCAAGATGGTCAAAACTACCACATGTGTAACAAGCTTTATTATAAAAAGCAAAGTCATCACCTAATTGGTTAGACTTGAGGTTGTTCCAATTCCTTTGGTTACCTCTGGGCTTGTTGGTGGTTCTATATTGCTCACAATATCTAACTGGTTGCCTAACATGCTTAATGTTTGATTTAGGCCTATCAGTATTGTGTTTGACTACCTTAGAAACACTTGTTTCTACTTTCTTAACCACTTCAGGTTTAGACATAACCTGTTCATCTTCATCATCATCACTATCAGTTGTACAATCTTCAACAACTACAGTTTCTCTTTTCTTAGCAAAGGACACCTTGTCCTGATAAAGTAAAGTTTTATCTAAACTTTTACTTATCTTTGCTACCTTAAGACTCTTACTAGTCTTAGAACCATATTCCATGATTTGTTCTTGAAACTCAGCTAAACCTGTATGTGCTAGGTCAACACCTGGAGGTGAAGGAACACCTCTATATGGTGGAGGAACAATTTTGTAACCTACACCTGAATTAGCTTTATCAATTACCTGAGCTTCCCAAATCTTATTCATTCCTTCTGAGGCATGTGCTAGAGTATCTATAGTTACCTTAACATTTTCTTTTTCAGTTTTGACTTCAGATAACTGTCTACTTTGATCATTAAGTAATTCATCTCTAAATGCTATTCCTCTTTTTAAAGCATTTAAGTCATCAGTAAACGTAGATTCATTCTTTTTATAATGTAGAATCTGTTTTTCTAAAACTCCTACACACCTCTTATGATTAGCTAAATTATGAAGGGCATCAATTAATTCTTCTCTAAAAGCATCAAATCTCTTTTTAATGTCTTCATAATTTTTAAGATTAGGACATGAATTAATACAAGTAGGAATGGTATCTACCTCTAAATCAGAAGAAGCCATTAGAGCAATCTCATCGACAACAAGAGCAGCATTTGGTGGTGCATCCTCTTCAGTAGCCATAGAGCTCCAATCATATCTAATACCATCAATAGCCAGCATAGCCTTTGGCTCTTCCACCAGTACTTCCTTATTCCTTTCTTGTTTATACCAAGTGTTCCTATTATCCTGCTTCCTTGGGCTTCTACATTCTTTAGCAAAGTGTCCCAACCTATGACAGTTAAAACATTCTACTTTCTTCTTATCGAACCCAGCAGTATCATTACCATTTATGGTAATTTGCTTTCCAGTTTTCTGCCAAAACTTCTTAGCCCTCATGCTAAGTAAAGCAACTTGCCACTTAATATCCATCTCTTCTAAATCATCACCATCTACCTGCTCAAGGTCTTCATGATTTAGAGGAGAACCACTAGCTTGACTGGTTATAAAGGCATAAAATGTTGGATCTCCAAGTCCAGCAATATCCTTTTGTAAACTAGCAGAAGGACCACCATAAGTAACATTAGAAACACTTTCAACTTCATCTACCTCTTCTGAATGACTAACACTAGGAACTGATAAGAGTGCAGCATTCCCAGAACTAGTACCATAATTTCCACCTCTCTTCAGACTTTGTTCAACAATTTTAAAGTTGTTGAACAAATCATTAAGCTTCATAGTTTCAATTTCTGGTTTGTTCATCCAGACAATAACATGAGTATGGAATTCATTAGGTAGACTTTTCAAGAACTTCATGTTGAGATCTTCCTTCTCAATCTCAACACCCAACACAGCTAACTGACTTACAAGCTTGTGTAGTCTTGAAAATAGCTTATCAAGAGACTCATTACTAAAAGCAGTAAAGTTTTCAAATTGGTGCTTTAGTAAAGTCTTCTGTGTCTTTTTGGTAGTTTCATTACCACCAAACCATGCACAAATCTCTTCAAAAAGAGTTTTTGCATCAAGATATTTGTTAAAAGATAGCATCTGCTCACCAGGGATGGTCATAAGCAACAAGTTTCTTGCTTTCTCATCATTTCTCTTTTGTATCTTTTCATCATTGGAAACTGGTCCAGTATTTCTTTTTCTAATTGTCTTTCCTTCAACAAGAACATCTGAATAGCCTAAAGTGAAGGAATCACCATACTTAATTATGTCCCAAAGAGCATAATCTTGAACCATAAAATATTGCTCAACTCTCATCCTCCATAGCTCAAACTCATTGGGTTTGATCATGGGCAACTTTGCAGCAACATTTGTTTGAACATCTTGTACATCCATTTCTTGTTTCTTCTAAAAACAACAATATCAACCTGTAGCTCTGATACCACTTGCTAGGATCCTGGACACACGATTAAGGTGGTTAAACCTTGTAACTTTGTGTGTATGATATGTTGTGTTAAAATGATTAAGTGCGCGGAATTCACTCAACCAAACTTAGAAGGTTGTGTATGTTATGGAAATGGAATTGTTATGTTTGTTAGTTAGCAATGAACACATAAAGATTATCACTAAACGATTCAATATTATTAAAGATAATAATACGAGTGATCTTGAGATATCACTAGGGTTACAACCTTGAATCTTAAGTCTTTATCACTTGTGATATATTTGTGTTTGTTCTAACATATGCATGTACTAACTCTTTCTATGTTCACGTACTACACTAATATCACAACTAAGATCTCTTTTATAGTCAAAAGATCTTTACAAATTGCTTAAAGTCTTAGCCGACTTACTTTGTTAACTTATCCTATTGAGTGTCAGTACATCAGATACAACATGTATCTATGTATACAATTTGTTAACTAAGCACATGGAGTAAGATATTATCTACCGTATATTGTTGACCAAAATACAATAAATATCTTTTCGATCTTATCCTTTCATCAGCAGAGTGTTCACTATCAGCAGGAACAACCTATCGCTATCAGCAGAATCCATCAGCAGAATGTTAAGCCTATCAGCAGAGTCATTTATCACTATCAGCAGAGTGAAATGTTCTATCAGCAGAATCAACATTATCAGCAGAAACCATTTTGCACTAGCAGCAGAATTACACTTAGAGTATTTCTTGGATTAGAAACCGATATTAGACATCTTGAATATTTAATTCCCAACACTCACCCTTCCCTTTTTGACTTTCAAGCTGAGACTTCAAAAGATCAATTTGTTCTTGCATGTTTTTGTAGGACCGCTCATACGACAATTTGTCATACTTGCATTCTTCCTTTTTCTGATCAAGTTGTTTAAAATATGTGACATTTTGTTTTTCAAGCTTTGCAAACGCATTTTCATATTTTGAAACAATTTGGGAAGTCTCAGCTCGAATTCTTTCATCATCTTCAACATAATACATTTGATAAATAATGGACATGATATCAGTTGAAAGAGCTTCTTCAGAGAGTGCGTCATTTTGTTTTTCCAAAACTTTGATTTTTTCAATGTTTTCATTGGCTTCAATTACCAAGGATGTGTGGTCCTTGACAAATTCAGTGACTTCTTTGATAATTGCGTTCTCAACATGAATTGCTCTTGCATGTATGCCAGATACAATGGGAGTAATTTCTGTTTCGAACATCTTTTTCTGTTCAGTTTGAAAACTTGAAAACCAATCGTTGAATTTAGTATTAGTTTTGGTTGCCACAACATCTTGAAGCATTTCAACTCTCCTTTTAAGATCAGACAAAAATATTCTAGATTCACTTGTAGAAGTGGCGTTAGAGTACATTTGTTCGATGTTAGAAAGGTGTTTTGAAACAACTTTGAATTTTGAGGCAACCACTGGTTTTTTGAAAAACAAAGGTGACTCCTTTTTAACAAGATGAACACCAGCAAGTTTGTTTGCTTCATTATAATCAATCGGTTTGATTTCTCTATTCAATTGTCTCATTTTGTTTCGACTCTCTTTCATAAGCTCAATCGTTTCATACGAATCATAACAAGCAGGTGGATCATGCACATCATTTATAAGATTACCATTAAATAGAACATTCTGTTTTTCCTGAGCTTTCTTGAGATAACAAGGGTTTTCACAACCGAGAGCCATTTTCTTTCTTGTATATAAAATCGGGTTTTTGTCGTTAATTAACATATTAATCGTTTGAGTTGAATGACCCGTTTTTACAAGAATTTCTTCCAACTTTTTAATAGTTTCCTGTTTGTCAAGTACTTCATCAAGAAGTTCATCTTCTCGTTTTGAAAACTTTGAATGCAACTCGTTCTTTTCTTTTTCAAGATCAGAACAAATTGATTTTTGTTTCGAAAGTTGGTTGGTTAGATCAGAAATTTCTGCTTTTAGGGATTTAATTTGCATGTTCAATTTAACATCAAGAGTGTCGTATTTGATTTGCAAATGTTTCTCCCTTGAAACAAAATCACTGTAACCATTTTCAAGTTCTGACAGTCGTTTGTGGTGAAATTCAAAAGCTTTTTCGTTTACCTTATATCTCTCAAGCTCAGCGGTCAATTTCTCATTCGCGGTCTTAAAATCGGTATTGACCTTTTTCACTTTTTCAATCTCAATACGACAATTATTCAGTAATGATTCAAATAAAGCACGAGTTTCCTCATCATTAGCGTTATTTTGTGCAACTTGAACTTCGTTAGGATTCATATCTGGAGATGCCAAATTAATATTGCTACAATTTGGCGAGTCCATATATGTATCATAAGTTGGTTCGAGAGGCACAGAATGTGGCTTTTGTTGAGCAAACGGATTAACCTCATTACTTGAAATTGATGTCTCATGGAGTGGTTCTTTTTCATAAGTAGGAGGAATGTCAAACTTGCTGCATGTTGTTTCTTGCTGAATATCCATAGAGTCAGAGATGCCAGTGACTTTTGTAGAATTATCGTTAATTCTTGTTGTAACCATGAAGTTGTATTCCTCATCAGTCAATGGTATTCCCGAGTCATCCTTTTTGGCTAGCATCAACATGTACTGAAGCTTTTCTACTTTATCCATTGCATTGACATTTCTAGCTCTACCTATATCACTCCTTTGAGTTGCAGAAGAAGTCATGAAACAATAATTCTCATTTTGATTGACCCCGATCTGATTCACAATCTGACCCCTCTGATTTCCATCATACTGCTCTGCATTTTGCATTTGAATACCCGTAGCATTTTCAGTTGCTTCTGACTTAGACTCAAGCAATGCTTTAGCACTTTGATCCATTTCTGACCATTGTTTCCAATGTGCAGCAAATGTGATTGGAAATCTCAAGTCAAGTGATTGTAAATGCTCTGGAAGCTCATATTCTTCATCATCTTGTTCATTATCAGTCGATAGCTTCTCACTCTCATACCATGTTTCCTCAGATTCAATCTCAGTGGTCCCAGTCTGAGGATATGGGGCAAAGAATTGAATGAGAGGATCCATATCAATTGATGAAATGAAATTGGTGAGAAAAGACATTGTTGGTATGATAAAGTTGATGTTGGATCGGTTAAAGAACTAGGATAAGGTTGGTTACTGTTCACGAGTTATGTTTGGTTTAAGTCCTTTGTTGTTGTCCTTGAAGAGTCGTTGAGAAACTTGATAAACCTTGAGAAACTTGAACTTGAAACTTGAGAAGTCCACAAAATAGATAAACTTCAAACTTGATAAATCCCAAACTTGAAAATTATTCACAAAGTTGAAAACACTTTCACCAATCTAATAGACACCAACTCTATTATTTTGTATTATAGTCACCAATTATTGCAAATCTCACGTGAAAGGTTAGATTTAAACCAAAAAAATCCACACGTCACATGAAAACACACGTCTCATGCACAAGTCTCATGCAACACACGTCACATGAAAACACACGTGAAAAGTTCTAAAATTCACCTAAAAAACAACCACGTCTTAAACAACTTTTACTCTTACTCTTGTCAACTTTTATAATATAGAGAAGTTCTTGTCAAAACAAATACGCCAAAAAAAACTCTTACTACAACAAATGCAATACAAACTCAACAAACTCACATATGAAGAAACTTCAACTATGGAAAATTTGCTCGTCTAAGTTTCTGGTTCGACTAAATTTGCTTCGACTAGACTTGTTCGACTATATTAAGGTAAAGTGGTTTGACTAATTTGCTTCGACTAGACTTGTTCGACCACAAAGATGTTCGATGAAGTACTTGTTCGACTAGAGTAACTGCTTCGACTATATTCTTTGTTCGACTACCTAGTTTGTTCGACTACAGAAAGTTGCTTCGACTATATAAAACTTGGTTCGATCAAATGAGTCGTTCGACTGCCTAGTTTGTTCGACTAAGTGCTCGTTCGACTAAGTGCTCGTTCGACTAAGAGCTCGTTCGACTAGCTTAAACTCGTTCGATCAAGGTTATTTGTTCGATAGGCTGGTTTGATAAGGTAAGTCCTTCGATAATTTGAGTCCTTCGCTAAGCTTGTTCCTTCGATAAGCTAGCTCCTTCGATCAAGATAGGTCCTTCGATCAAAGTTACTTCGTTCGATCAAGTGGCTCGTTCGATCAGTTTTGATTGTTCGATCAAAGTTGTACGTTCGATCAGATTTGATTGCTCGATCAAATGTGATGGTTCGATCAAGTTTGCTCGTTCGATCAAAATGCTCGTTCGATCAACTTGTTTGTTCGATCAATTGGAAGAGTAAGTCTAACTCGACTACCCTTTTGCTCGTTCGACTGAATGCTACCTTCGATGACCTTGCTCGTTCGATGAGGTTGCTCCTTCGATGAAATTTTTTGGATCGAGCAAAATGAGTCGTTCGATGAAATACTTGGTTCGATCAAGTGATGCTTCGATGAATTTTCTGGTTCGATCAAATAAGTCGTTCGATTAAAAGTTGGTTCGATCACTAAGTAGCTCGTTCGATCAAAGAGTTGGTTCGATGAAGTATGGTTCAATCAAAAGCAAGTTGGTTCGACAATAGATAAATTGATGAAAGGTGGTGAGTAAAACAGTATTGATAAAGACAAAAACAAGACAAATGACTTAATAAATAAGATGTAACAGTACGTGACAAAGACAAAAACAAATTCCTAATAGACAAAAACAAATGAAATAGTAACAAGAGAATTAACCGTATATAATCCTAGATCTTTAATAGTTTGCTCTGATACCACTTGTTAAAGCTTAATATTAATCCTTTATCATACAAACAATATTAGAATAATAGAAGAATAGAAGAAAGATGGAGATGGGATGGTAACTTCAAGAGATTAGATTCAGAAGAGGAAATGAGATACAAGATGAGAATACCCTTGAAGCAATACCCTCCAAGTGAGGAGGGGATGGGTATTTATAGTTTACTAGACTTGGGTGGGCTTGGGCTTGAGATGGGCTTATACAAGGATTACATGATCATAAGATTTAACTAACAAGCTTAAGCCCAAGCCCGTTGATTAAACTAACTAACTCAAACAACGACACAATTAAATAAACAATTACAAAGACAAATGACCATCACTTTAAAATAAATCCTAACATGTACTAGTTTAACTAAACCATTTTCACCCGATATAGTTTCTATGAGACTTTAAACCACCATAACACCAAATGTAACTAACGAAACCCTAGAAATACTAAAATATAAATCACTAGAATAATGTACAAGTCACTAAAGTATAGAAATCCTAATTCCACTATAACTCCCGATAAAACCCTAATTTCTCAGAAACTATTATTTTATTTACAAACTCTAGTTAATATTTTTATAAAATATTATGTACAAGCCCTATAAGCCAAGGTACAAGTCATTTAAGCATAACATTTAAATAAAAGTAAAAACCTTATAAAAACTTTAAAAAATAATTATTTAAATGACATATTATGTAATGTTTTCATACAATAAATTTTAAAAATAATTTATTTATTTATTTAGTATATGTACAACTCTATAAACTCAAGTTACAACCCTCCAATGCACAAGATCATAAAAACTCATTTATATGCATTTAAAGTCTAATAAAAATTACATAAAAATTATGTAAAATTAAGAAATAATTGAAATTATATTTTTCTTACTTTCCTAACCCTAGTACAAGTCTTTCAAGCCTAAGGTACAACCACCTAAAGCACTAAAATCATTTTTCTCTTTTTATATAGAAATCGATACATGTATAAAAGTGTCATATAAATCTAGAACTCATTCCTATGTAAAACCTAGAGTTAGAAACCTTAGCTTTGCCTTAAACGCTAGAGTACTAGCAAATAAAGCCCTAGGTACTACCCCTTTAAGCATTACACGGACTAAACTAACCTAGTTAGATTCATCTAGTTCGAGCCTAACTAGAAACTAACTAAACCCTAGAATAAACTAAGCCCTAATCTTCCAAATGAGAAAACTATAAGCTTCCAACACACCTCCCTTCTAGAAATAGGCACACTTGTGTGTTATGTAAACTTCCACATCACCATTTTCCCCCTCCTCCTATGTGGCACCCTAGCTGCCATACAATTTACCTCACACACTCCCATGGTTCCCCTAGAACACAATAGAAACCCTAGATGATCTCTATAGATAAGAACTAACCCTAGAAACCCTAATCCGCCATCACCACTACTCGAACCAATACACACAGCCACACCCATCCACATTTCTGATTCCACAACCCTAAGTTAGGATCATATCAATCCCTAAGGAGCTTTGAAAGAAAGCTAGAACCCAAGAGGAGTCAATTCGAACCCTAACCCCAAAATATTGCCCTATTCGACTTTAATATACCAAGGTAATTTCTTGACCTTTTCAATTACTTTCTTATATATATTTTGCATCTAGAAACATAATAAAACATGTCTTAAAAGTTGTCATAGCTCAGAATTTATAGAATCAAATTTTTGTTCATATTATTTATTACCGAGCGAATTTATATAAATACATATGAAATGATTTTCTAAAAACTTTAGGATCATTAAAATGGATTAGGAACACTCTAAATATGTTAAATATACCAGGTATAATCTAAAAACACTAGCTAAAATAATCGAATAACAAGAACTAGGAATTTTCTTTCTTTTTCTTTTGTCGCACGAAAACAGCAGACATGGTGTTTGTGTCTTTTATTTCGACTATCAAATGGACATCTAAAAATCTAGGTTTTGGCATGGTTAAAGGTCTTTCAAAGGGCTAAACATAGGAAAAAGAATCAACGAATTTCGTTGAGTATCGAGTGAGAACAGTCACATCTTGTCGAATAATTTTCTGTGTCGCATAAACTGAAATAGCGAGCAAACAAAAATTAATTTCGAGGTCATGTGATCGAGTCATGGTATAATCTATGGTAAAAATACTCTTAAAACACTAATAGATAATTTGGCTAAGGAGTCGTAAAAGGTTTCGTCTCAAATCATATGAAACAAATCGTTTTTGTGAAAAAGGGACATCAAATGAAATCAATTAGAAGTCTCAAGGGCTAGTTTTGCCAAAACTCTAGCTAGTTTTGTAAAAAGGACCATGGTTGTTGTCGAGTGGAACCCTAGGGGTAAAAATAGTCGATTTTGAAACTTAAGGGTAGAAAGTGTCATTTAACCAAAGTTCAGGGGTAAAAATTGTATATTTCTAAAAGTACTAGGGTAAAAATTGTCATTTCCTAATAGTTCGAGGGTAAAAGTTGCCAAACTAGAAACTAAAACGTTTAAAGTGAAAATAAACCTATAAACCCTAATTCATAATTTAATATAAATTATTATTATTATTATTATTATTATTATTATTATTATTATTATTATTATTATTATTATTATTATTATTATATTATTATTATTATTATTATTATTAGGAATTTTAAACCTAATATACGTTTTGTACAGTAACTAACAAACGGCATGTCTAAATAATGAACAGACAGAACCAGAACTTACAGATAAGACATAAGATAAAATCTTATAACTTTTGGGGAAACTTCATGTCATCTTAAATTTAACATTTACCGAAAACGTTACGAAAGGAATAATAAAAACTGATATATTCGGAAACAATTACTGAAAACTTGACACACCAACCCAGGTAGCGTTCCAGAGACGTTTATCAACTTCACTTAACTTTATAATCCATCCAGACTACTCAGGTGAGTTCATAGTCCCACTTTTTACTACGTTGTTCCAAACTTGTGGGGAGACACATGCTACAAACCGAACACAAGTATTTTCTGTATGCTTTCCTGATTTGTATTGCATAAGTTTGCTATTGCCTAAAAGTCCCCTAATCATGGACCTCTAATCACTTACGGGTGTGCGCGAATATAATGGATAGATCTATTGGGTGTGACGACCCCTTTTTGTTACCGTAACGTAACCAAATGCATTTTATTTGAGTTAAATAAAGAGACTGACAATCTCCTACTCGGGGGCAAGGTTACCTACATTTAATTATGGGGTAATTTATATCTCATAGCTTATAACTATGAAGATAACCTGTTATCGTTTTGCGTGCCATGAGACTTAGTGCAATATATATACTTTACACTGCAGTACTACTGAATAATTTTTATCTAGCTTGTGTTCAAACCTATTACAACTGAAAACACTATGGATTCACTCAACCTTTGTGTTAACTTTTTAAGCATGTTTATCTCAGGTGACTAAAGGCATGATTTGGCACGGAGTGGCTGTGGACTTACTTCTTATAAAAAGAGTGTCCACTTCGTTATCATTCAAAGAATAATGTATTTTATTACGTGTTTTCAAAACTTCTTGTTGGGACCTATATTATGTACTCTGATATAAATAAATGAATGATAACAATTTTATTTAAAACGTCTCTTTTCGAGTCGTTTTCTATACTCATGACTGTGAACCATGAAGTAATACCCCAACTTATATTCCGCTGCGTATATCGAAAAACGGGGGTGTTACAGATTGGTATCAGAGCTCATGGTTATAGAGAACCAAATATTTTCAAACATTGGACTATAACCGATTTTCACAAAAATTTACCCTGAAAATCCTCCGTGCCACAGCTCTACTGAAATATTATTTATGTGATTACTATTTAATTAACTAGTGAGATACTTATAATTATCGGGTGGTTACAGTGTTATGATTTCCCCTACCCATACTATTACTCTTATGTCGGACTCGGACACTGAAAATGTCATGACAGTTTCGGACATCACGGTACCCAGGCGAATAACAGAATCGGATCCATCCGAGGATGTTTCCATAGTACCTGAAACAGTATTCGGACACGATACGGAGCCGATTCCGTCAGAAGAGCCATCTGAAGATATTGCGATGCCAGATGTTCTACCACTTCCAGATGATCCATACATACAAACCCGCGAAGGAGTTCGGAGAACGGCGCGAATGAGAACGCTTCCCGTATTTTCCTGACTTTTACCCCGTCCATATCCATATATGTTGCCTAATTTTGATCTCATAGTCCCATCGTCTTCACCTCAGCCGCCACCATCATCTACCGATTTTACTCCTCCATCTGTTCCATACGAACTCAATGATGAGGTCAGAGCTATTATTGCCCGATATCATGCTTTACCTCGATCGCCTACGCCTGATTTTTCGACACCATCGAGAGTTTTTGAAGTAGGAGAGAGTTCACAGGAAGCTCAGGAGCGACCTCCGACCATTTCCACTCTGCTGACACGATTGGAGAGACAGGAAGAGCAAATTGAGACTGCTCTAGGCCATCTGGACGAGTTACCACTAGAACGTATCGAAAGTATGGAGTATGGAATTGAAGAGTTGGCGACAGAACAAAAGGTTATACGACAAAAGCTGGAGGAAAGTCGTAAGGAGATAGGTAAGCTTGATAAGCTAGTTAGACACGAAATATCTATCCTTTACGATAATGAGTTAAAGTTGATAGATGAAATGCTACTGAGAAATGAAGAGCTGAAGATTGCACAAGAAAAGATTGCTGCCCTGGAGACGACCATGGAAGCAATGAAGGCCCAGTATCAGGAGAATCAGCAAGTAGTCGCCAGTATGATAGCTGATCTGGAGACTCGATTGGAAAAGACTACCGATAGCCGTTAAACTAGATCTTTATCCGTATCTTTTGTACTATATCTCAGACATGAGACCTATGGTATAACTAGGACACTAGCACATAGTTTATATCTAATAGCTTTTGCGTTTTGTACTAGCCACAGGATGTGTAGCATAAATATGACACTTGTGTCAAAATTTTGTTATATATATAGCAAAATATTAAGATATTTATGACTTTACGTGGTGGAGTAAAATGCGGTGAACGATATAAATAGATATGGGCCAGTGATTAATCTTAATACATGTATGATGATTCAGACATATTTTGACATGGTCAAATATGCGAAATCTAAACATGTGATTTCTTGTGATGTTAATAGAAATATGCCTCGCACTTCCCCCGAACCACCCATGTCCCAAGCCGCCATCCGTAAGCTTGTTGCAGACAGTGTTGCTGCAGCACTAGAGAGTCAAGCAGCCGAATTTGCCCGTACTGGAAGTACTAGCCGACCCAATGGAGAGAACGAGACTGTTACAGCTCGCAAGTGCACCTACAAAGACTTCATAAACTGCAAACCAACTTTCTTTAGAGGAACAGAAGGAGCAACAGAGTTAGCTCGTTGGTTTGAGCGTACAGAAGTAGTCTTTATGAGATGTGGGTGTACTGATGACGGTAAGGTTACCTTTGCAACAGGGACTTTCTTGGAAGATGCCCTGTCTCGGTGGACCTCTATTACCCAGACAATGGGAGTAGAAGCAGCTCATCAGCTCACTTGGGATGATCTTAAGAAGAAGATGTTGAAAAAGTACTGTCCACGAACTGAGATTAAGAAGCTGGAAGATGAGTTTCACCAGCTAGTTGTGAAAGGGACAGATCTGAAGGCCTACAACAGGAGATTTCAGGAGCTTGCTCTCCTATGTCCATCTGTTGTGCCTGATCTTGAGAAGATGTTAGAGAAATATATTGAGGGTTTACCCCGAAGCATTGAAGGAAATGTTACTGCGTCTAAACCCCAGTCACTGGAAGAAGCGATTACCATAGCTCAATAGCTGATGGATCGTGAGATTAAGCGTGGTTCTACCCATGGGAATTTCGATAACAAACGAAAGTTTGATGATCGGAAAATCACCCAATTCCCCGACAACCATTCCAATAAACACAATAACCCAGTAATAACAACCGAAACAACCAAAACAATTACCAGCAAAACCGTAATAACCGCCACCATCAACAAAACCGCCGACAAGAGACCGCCAGAGTAAATGCCAACCCACCTGCTGAGAAAACTGGTTATGTCGGAACCAAGCCATTCTACAACCGATGCTCGTTGCACCATCATGGTCCATGTGCTGTCAAATGCGCAAAGTGTCAAAAGATTGGACACCAGAACAAAGACTGTAGGGCAACTGGAGCAAATTTGCAGCCGGTAATCATAACCTGTCACGGGTGTGGTGAGAAAGGGCATTACAATAATCAGTTCCCGAAGGCAAACGATAATCCGAGCAACGGTGGTCGCGGAAGGGTTTATGTGCTAGGAGATGTTCAGGAAAACCCCGACATAGTCACCGGTACGTTCCCTCTAAATCAGCATTTAGCTAAAGTATTATTTGACACCGGAGCTGATAAAAGTTTCATATCACTTACGTTTGCTACTTTACTTAAAATCCCTCCTACCGTTTTACATAACACGTACAAAATCGAGCTAGCTAATGGGAAATTAGTGAGCACAAACTCTATAATCTGAAATTGCACTCTAACCTTACTAAATCAATCTTTCGACATCGACCTTATGCCTATTGAACTCGGTAGTTTCGACGTCATAGTTGGCATGGATTGGTTATCCAAATATCATGCTAGAATTCTGTGCGACGAAAAAGCAGTGCATATTCCTTTCGAAGGTGAAACTTTGATTATCCGAGGTAATCAGAGCAAGACTCGGCTAAGCTTAATATCCTGTCTAAAAACCTTGAAATACATCAATAGAGGATGTCAAGTGTTTTTAGCTCATATTACCGAGAAGGAAACGGATGAAAAATGACTGAAAGATGTACCAGTGGTACGAGATTTTTCAGAAGTATTTCCTGAAGAATTACCTGGACTACCACCTGTGCGACAGGTAGAGTTTCAGATCGACTTGGTACCAGGAGCAGTACCAATAGCTCGAGCACCTTATCGTCTAGCACCGACGGAGATGCAAGAATTATCCAACCAACTACAAGAGTTATTGGATAAAGGTTTTATTCGACCCAGTACTTCACCTTGGGGAGCTCCTGTCCTATTTGTTAAAAAGAAGGACGGATCTTTTAGGATGTGTATCGATTACCGAGAGTTGAACAAACTTACGGTTAAGAATCGATATCCATTACCAAGGATCGATGATTTGTTCGACCAACTGCAAGGATAGAGCGTCTACTCGAAAATCGATCTAAGGTCAGGATATCATCAACTACGTTTTAAAGAAGAAGATATTCCTAAAACAGCATTCCAAACGAGATACGGTCACTACAAATTTCAAGTGATGCCATTTGGGTTAACTAATGCACCAGCAGTATTCATGGATCTCATGAATCGCGTGTGTAAACCTTATCTGGACAAATTCGTGATCGTGTTCATCGATGATATTCTTATCTATTCTCAAAACGAAGAAGAGCATGTGGAGCATTTAAAGACTATTTTGGAATTACTTACGAGAGAACAACTGTACGCTAAGTTTTCCAAGTGTGATTTCTGGATTCACACGGTACAGTTTCTTGGACACGTGATTGACCAAGAGGGTATTCACGTGGATCCTTCCAAAATAGAAGCGGTTAAGAGTTGGCCGACCCCGACGAACCCCACCGAGATACGTCAATTTTTAGGACTTGCTGGTTATTATCGAAGATTCATTGAGGGATTTTCCAATATTACCAAGTCTTTAATGGAATTGACACAGAAGAATAAAAAGTATGTATGGGGAGAAGATCAAGAAAAAGCTTTCCAGCTGTTAAAGCAAAAGCTTTGTGAAGCACCAATTCTAGCTTTACCAGAAGGAAGTGATGATTTCGTTGTTTACTGCGATGCGTCACATCAAGGTCTAGGTGCGGTGTTAATCCAAAGAAACAAAGTTATTGCTTACGCCTCCCGACAACTTAAAATTTACGAGAAGAATTATACGACTCGTGATTTAGAATTAGGAGCCGTTGTGTTTGCTCTTAAAATCTGGAGACACTATTTGTACGGTACAAAGTGTGTTGTCTTTACAGATCACAAGAGTCTTCAGCACATCCTCGACCAGAAGGAATTAAATATGAGGCAACGAAGATGGTTGGAGTTGTTAAGTGATTATGACTGTGAGATTCGTTACCACCCTGGAAAAGAAAATGTTGTAGCAGATGCTTTAAGCAGGAAGGAACGAATTAAGCCGCATAGAGTCAGGGCTTTAGTCATGACTATTAACTCAGATCTTCCATCCCAAATTCTCAATGCGCAAACTGAGGCAGTAAAAGAAGAAAATATTCAAGCCGAGAATTTAAGGGGCATGGACAAAGTGTTTGAACTTCGCCCTAATGGAACCCGTTGTATCAAGAATCGAAGTTGGTTACCACTCTTTGGTGATTTAAGAAATGTGATTATGCACGAATCACATAAGTCCAAGTATTCTATCCACCCAGGATCTGAAAAGATGTACCAGGATCTCAAAAAGCTTTACTGGTGGCCAAACATGAAAGCTGACATTGCAGAATATGTCAGTAAATGTTTGACATGTGCACGAGTTAAGGCTGAGCATAAAATACCATTTGGTTTATTGACGCAACCTGAGATTCCTTAATGGAAATGGGAAAGGATAACTATGGATTTTATAACCAAATTACCTAAAACGTCAAGCGGATATGACACCATTTGGGTCATAGTTGATCGTCTTACTAAGTCAGCTTGCTTTTTGCCAACCAAGGAAACTGATGAAGTAGAAGATTTAGCCAAGCTATATCTAAAAGAGATAGTCTCTCAGCATGGAGTGCAGATTTCCATTATTTCTGATCGTGATTCTCGTTTCACGTCACGATTTTGGGAGAAACTCCAAACAGCTTTGGGTACTAATTTAGATATGAGTACGGCTTATCATCCATAAACCGACAGACAGAGTGAGAGAACCATTCAAACACTGGAAGATATGCTTAGAGCATATGTAATAGATTTTGGCAAAGGATGGGATAAACATCTACCTTTTGCAGAATTCTCGTACAACAATAGTTACCATGCAAGCATCAAAGTAGCACCATTCGAAGCACTTTATGGATGAAAGTGCCGATCACCTGTCTGCTGGGCGGAAGTCAGAGAATCCCAACTTACCGGACCAGAGATAATTCAGGAGACTACCAACAAGATCGTGCAAATCCGACAACATCTGCAAGCTGCCCGAGATGGCAGAAGAGTTACGCAGATGTAAGGCGGAAGCCTATGGAGTTTGAAGTGGGAGATAAGGTAATGCTGAAAGCGTCACCATGGAAGGGAATGGTTAGATTCAGAAAACGCGGAAAGTTAAATCCCCGATATATTGGACCATTCAAGATTCTGGAGTGAATCGGTCCAGTAGCCTATCGACTCGAACTTCCTATAGAGCTTAGTAAAGTTCATCCCATCTTTCACATCTCTAATCTAAAGAAATGTCTATCAGATGAAATACTTGTTATTCCCATGAAAGAGCTTCGTCTCAATGACAAGCTTAATTTTGTGGAAGAGCCTGTGGAGATCATGGATAGAGAAATCAAACAACTTAAGCGAAGTCGTGTTCCCATCGTAAAGGTGAGATGGAACTCCAAGAGAGGACCAGAATTTACCTGGGAACGAGAAGATCAAATCCGGGAAAAGTACCCACATATTTTTTTTCCAAACTCTCCGACCAACATAGACTGAATCTCGGGACGAGATTCCTTCAACTGGGGGATACTGTAACCACTGCGAAAAATCTCATCTGGTAACACACTATACTTAACCATTTTCTGTATATAATTTTTTTTTCTTATCTGAGTGTAACCACTATCTCATGTGACGTAACTCACAACTATGATAAACGTATTCGCACGCGACCTAACCTTGACCCATTATATGTTTATATATTTTCCTATGTCAAGTATAGTACTTTACAAATTACCATTTGCCACTTTACGTTAATTCGTTAATGTACTAGTTTAACTAAACCATTTTCACCCGATATAGTTTCTATGAGACTTTAAACCACCATAACACCAAATGTAACTAACGAAACCCTAGAAATACTAAAATATAAATTACTAGAATAATATAAAAGTCACTAAAGCATAGAAACCATAATTCCACTATAACTCCCGATAAAACCCTAATTTCTCAGAAACTATAATTTTATTTACAAACTCTAGTTAATATTTTTATAAAATATTATGTACAAGCCCTATAAGCCAAGGTACAATTCATTTATGCATAACATTTAAATAAAATTAAAAACCTTATAAAAACTTTAAAAAATAATTATTTAAATGACATATTATGTAATGTTTTCATACAATAAATTTTAAAAATAATTTATTTATTTATTTAGTATATTTACAACTCCATAAACTCAAGTTACAACCCTCCAATACACAAGATCATAAAAACTCATTTATATGCATTTAAAGTCTAATAAAAATTACATAAAAATTATGTAAAATTAAGAAATAATTGAAATTATATTTTTCTTATTTTCCTAACCCTAGTACAAGTCTTTCAAGCCTAAGGTACAACCACCTAAAGCACAAAAATCATTTTTCTCTTTTTATATAGAAATCGATACATGCATAAAAGTGTCATATAAATCTAGAACTCATTCCTATGTAAAAACTAGAGTTAGAAACCTTAGCTTTGCCTTAAACCCTAGAGTACTAGCAAATAAAGCCCTAGGTACTACCCCTTTAAGCATTACACGAACCAAACTAACCTAGTTAAATTCATCTAGTTCGACCCTAACTAGAAGCTAACTAAACCCTAGAATAAACTAAGCCCTAATCTTCCAAATGAGAGAACTATAAGCTTCCAACACACCTCCCTTCTAGAAATAGGCACACTTGTGTGTTATGTAAACTTTCACGTCACCATTTTCCCCCTCCTCCTATGTGGCGCCCTAGCAGCCATACAATTCACCTCACACACTCCCATGGTTCCCCTAGAACACAATAGAAACCCTAGATGATCTCTATAAATAAGAACTAACCCTAGAAACCCTAATCCACCATCACCACTACTCGAACCAATACACACAGCCACACCCATCCACATTTCTGATTCCACAACCCTAAGTTAGGATCATATCAGTCCCTAAGGAGCTTTGAAAGAAAGCTAGAACCCAAGAGGAGTCAATTCGAACCCTAACCCCAAAATATTGCCCTATTCGACTTTAATATACCAAGGTAATTTCTTGACCTTTTCAATTACTTTCTTATATATATTTTTGCATCTAGAAACATAATAAAACATGTCTTAAAAGTTTTCATAGCTCAGAATTTATAGAATCAAATTTTTGTTCATATTATTTATTACCGAGCGAATTTATATAAATACATATGAAATGATTTTCTAAAAACTCTAGGATCATTAAAATGGATTAGGAACACTCTAAATATGTTAAATATACCAGGTATAATCTAAAAACACTAGCTAAAATAATCAAATAACAAGAACTAGGAATTTTCTTTCTTTTTCTTCTGTCGCACGAAAACAGCAGACATGGTGTTTGTGTCTTTTATTTCGACTATCAAATGGACATCTAAAAATCTAGGTTTTGGCATGGTTAAAGGTCTTTCAAAGGGCTAAACATACGAAAAAGAATCAACAAATTTCGTTGAGTATCGAGTGAGAACCAGTCACATCTTGTCAAATCAATTTCTGTGTCGCATAAACTGAAATAGTGAGCAAACAAAAATTAATTTCGAGGTCATGTGATCGAGTCATGGTATAATATTTGGTAAAAATACTCTTAAAACAATAATAGATAATTTGGCTAAGGAGTCGTAAAAGGTTTCGTCTCAAATCATATGAAACAAATCGTTTTTGTGAAAAAGGGACATCGAATGAAATCAATTAGAAGTCTCAAAGGCTAGTTTTGCCAAAACTCTTGCTAGTTTTGTAAAAAGGACCATGGTAGTTGTCGAGTGGAACCCTAGGGGTAAAAATAGTCAATTTTGAAACTTAAGGGTAGAAAGTGTCATTTAACCAAAGTTCAGGGGTAAAAATTGTATATTTCTAAAAGTCCAAGGGTAAAAATTGTCATTTCCTAATAGTTTGAGGGTGAAAGTTGCCAAACTAGAAACTAAAAGGTTTAAAGTGAAAATAAACCTATAAACCCTAATTCATAATTTAATATAAATTATTATTATTATTATTTATTATTATTATTATTATTATTATTATTATTATTATTATTATTATTATTATTATTATTATTATTATTATTATTATTATTATTATTAGGAATTTTAAACCTAATATACGTTTTGTACAGTAACTAACAAACGGCATGTCTAAATAATGAACAGACAGAAACAGAACTTAAAGATAAGACATAAGATAAAATCTTATAACTTTTGGAGAAACTTCATGTCATCTTAAATTTAACATTTACCGAAAACATTACGAAAGGAATAATAAAAACTGATATATTCGGAAACAATTACTGAAAACTTGACACACCAACCCAGGTAACGTGCCGGAGACGTTTATCAACTTCACTTAACTTTATAATCCATCCAGACTACTCAGGTGAGTTCATAGTCCCACTTTTTACTACGTTTTTCCAAACTTGTATGGAGATACATGCTACAAACCGAACACAAGTATTTTCTGTATGCTTTCCTGATTTGTATTGCATAAGTTTGCTATTGCCCAAAAGACCCCTAATCATGGACCTCTAATCACTTGCGGGTGAGCGCGAATATAATGGATAGATCTATTGGGTGTGACGACCCCTTTGTGTTACCGTAACGTAACCAAATGCATTTTATTTGAGTTAAATAAAGAGACTGGCAATCTCCTACTCGGGGGCAAGGTTACCTACATTTAATTATGGGGTAACTTATATCTCATAGCTTATAACTATGAAGATAACCTGTTCACGTTTTGCGTGCCATGAGACTTAGTGCAATATATATACTTTACACTGCAGTACTACTGAATACTTTTTATCTAGCTTGTGTTCAAACCTATTACAACTGAAAACACTATGGATTCACTCAACCTTTGTGTTGACTTTTTAAGCATGTTTATCTCAGGTGACTAAAGGCATGATTTGGCACGGAGTGGCTGTGGACTTTCTTCTTATAACAAGAGTGTCCACTTTGTTATCATTCAAAGAATAATGTATTTTATTACGTGTTTTCAAAACTTCCTGTTGGGACCTATATTATGTACTCTGATATATATAAATAAATGAATGATAACAATTTTATTTAAAACGTCTCTTTTCGAGTCGTTTTCTATACTCATGACTGTGAACCATGAAGTAATACCCCAACTTATATTCTGCTGCGTATATCGAAAAACAGGGGTGTTATATGGTCTGGGTCTATAAAACCTGGAGGTTTAAGAAACATAAACCTCCTCATCAATAGTACCATACAGAAAGGCACTCTTCACATCCATTTGATTGACCATAAAACCCATAAAGGAAGCACAAGCAAGAAATAACCTTATAGCTTCAAGCCTGGCAACAGGAGCAAAAACCTCCTCATAATCAATCCCTTCTTCCTGAGTATAGCCTTGAGCAACCAGTCTTGTTTTATTCTTTATCACAATACCCCTCTCATCCTTCTTGTTCCTGAATACCTACTTAGTACCAATCACTCTCATTCCCTTTGGTAGATAAACCAGAACCCAAACTTTCTGAATTTTGAATCGAAGCAGTTCTTCTTGGATTGCCTCAACCCAACTTGATTCTTCTAAAGCCTTTAGCACATTCTTAGGTTCTATTTGAGTTAGGAAAAATACAAACATACACTCATGCTCATCTTCATGATGCTTTTCCTCATAAACAACACTAAGAAAGCCATGATGATTTGGATCTCGTGTTTGTCTTTTGGTCTTGACTCCAGATTGTACATCTCCTATGACATTGGTAATTGGATGATTTCTGTGAACTATTGTTTGAGGAGTAGAAGGAGCCTCATAGGTGATAGGCATATTGTGCAGACCATCTCCAAAGAAATCAATATCATTATCTTGTTGAGCAGTAGTAACTGGTGAAGCAAGAATAGGTTGACTTGGTTCAGCAGTAGAGACATTTGGCTCAGCAGTATGATTATCTGGCTCAGCAGTACTAACTCCATTTGTACTGCTCTCAGGAATATCTGATTCTTTTCCAGCTTGTCCATTGTTAGCAGCATCATTCTTCTCTCCATTAGCATCGTTTGAGGAAGAATCAGACACTGGACTATCCTCCATGATTGGCATCAAAATATACTCTTCATCATCTTCTTCTGAACCTGCATCATGGTTAGTATTTGTACCTGTAACAGGCACATAATTTATAGAATCTGACAACATATCAAGATCAAACAGCCAATCAGGACCACCACCTGCAACATTAGGAATATTCTCCTGAAATTCTATGTGCAGATTTTCCTCAACATGTTTTGTGCTTTTATTGTACACCCTAAAAGCCTTACTGTTTAGAGAATAACCAACAAAGAAACCCTCATCAGATTTCCCATCAAACTTTCCAAGTTGGTCTTTGGTATTCAAGATAGTGACATGGCAACCAAAAGGTCTCATAAAGCCTAAGGCAGGGGTTCTACCTCTAAAAAGCTCATAAGGAGTCTTATTGTAAGGTTGCACTACCAGAACCCTATTCTGAACATAACAAGCAGTGCTAACTGCTTCAACCCAAAATAAAATAGGCAACTTAGAATCTGCTAACATTGTTCTAGCAGCCTCTATTAAGGTCCTATTTTTCCTTTCAGCTACTCCATTTTGCTGGGGGGGGGTTCTAGCCACACTAAATTCCCTCTTAATACCTTTTTCTCTGCAAAAATCATCCATAACCCTATTCTTAAATTCTGTTCCATTATCACATCTGATTATTTTGACTTTCTTATCAGCTAGGTTTTCTACCTCAACAATAAATGACTTAAGGATTTCACTAGTCTCATCCTTAGTTCTTAGAAAGAAAACCCAAGAAAACCTGGAATAATCATCAGTAATAACCAAACAATATCTTTTAAAATTCAAGCTATTCATAAAAGTAGGACCAAACAAGTCCATATGCAACATATATATAGCTTGACAATTTGAGTTATGAACCTTGGGCTTACAAGAGGCTCTGTGTTGTTTACCTTTAAGGCAAGAAACACAGGTTTGGTCATTTTGAAAGATCTTATTTGGTAATCCTCTTACCAATCCATTTTTAGCAATTTTGTTAATGGTTTTAAAATTAGCATGACCTAGCCTTCTATGCCACAATATTGATTCCTCCAATGTGGCTTTTGCAACAAGGCAAGTAAGACCTTCTTTAGGAACAAGGTTGTTCATCTTAATACTGTATGTATTACCCTTTCTGGGAATTTTAAGCAAAACTTGATTTTCATCAGGCAGCTTGAAATCAGGAGAAAGAATAAGGCAGTCAGTATCAGTAAAAAGAACCTTATTCTTTTTATCACATATCTGTGACACACTAAAGAGGTTGTACTTTAACTCTGGTACAAAATACACATTCTCAAAATCAATATTACCAGTTTTAATTACACCTTTAACAGTAATCCTTCCTCCAACACCACCTCCAAAAATAACAGGTCCTCCATCCATAGCAATGAAGTCTGAAAGGTATGACATGTTACTAGTCATGTGCCTGGAACATCCACTCTCTGAGTAGCCTCGGTCTTCTTCACCATTTGAAGGATGTTCCTGCACACAAAATAAAGGTTTTAGTGCCTTTTGGGGACCCAAAACATCACTGGATTGGATCTGCCTTGTGCATCAATATGAGAAAGTTTATTGGAAGTCATTGATGCACCATTGGGTTTGGTAGATTTTCTAACCCAATGTGCTGAGGCCTTGACAGCATTGCCCCATTTACCCTTAACAGCATTAAAGTTTCTAGCAGTAGGAACTGCTGACCTAGCAGTTGGAACTGCTGGCCTAGCAGTTGGAACTGCTGGTTTAGCTTTAGACACCCATTTTTGATTGGTCATTGCTGTTTTCTTATAAAAATGCCTTTTAACTATTTGTGCATGATTTGAAAATTGTTTTGCACTAGTAACAGTTTGTTTGTTCTTAAACCATTTGTTTGGTCTAGCAGTTGGAACTGCTGGTCTAACAGTTGTAACTGCTTTGATGTCAGACCTTAACATAACTGCTCTGGGTGACATTTTATGATTCACATTAGGGTCAGCCAACCTTGTTGGACTATTTTGAGTTACCCTAGCATTGTTATTCCTATTCACCCTTGAATTCCCAAAAACATTCTTTTTCCATGGGTTAGAATCACAATATAAGCAGCCAAATGGTCAAAACTTCCACAAACAAAGCATACTTTTCTAATCATAACAAACTCATCATCCAATTGCTTAGATTTTGAGTGGTTCCAATTCCTCTGATTATCTTTAGAAACTGGTGATCTGTTCTTAGTTCTATACATCTCAGCATACTTGACATTTTTCCTAACTGGTTTTATGTTTTCAGTTTTAACCACCTTAGGAGCATGTTTTAACTTCTACCTTAACAACATCAGGTTTGACCTTAACCTGATTATCCTCATCATCAGATGTCCAATCCTCAATAATTGGAGCATCTGAGTTCCTATCAGAGGACATCTTTTCTTCAGAAAGAGATTTATCACTAGCACTAACATAGGAATCCTCAGCCTTAACAAATTTAACAGGATTCTCACTAATTTTAGTACCATATCCAGGAAAATCCATATCCTTAAACTCTTCTAATTAAACCTGTATGAGCCAAATCAATTCTTGGAGGGACAAACATTCCTCTATTTGGGGGTGCAAATGACTTATAACCTAAACTAGACATAGCTTTATTAAGTATTTGACTATCTACTATTTTCTTTACCCCTTTTGATGTGTACTCTAGAGTGTCAACACTTAACTTTATATTTTCTTTTTCTTTCTTAAGTGTCTCTAGTTCATATACAAGTCCACTCATCTTTTCATCTTTCAGTTGCAAATCTCTCTTTAACACAGCTATATCATCATTAAAGTTAGACTCATTCTTTCTATAAAAATCAAGTTGTTTTTCCAAAACAGCTAGTCCTCATTTATGATTAGACAGACTAAAATTTACTTTATTAAATTCTACTCTAAGATCATCATACTGTTTCTTAATAGTTTCATAATCTTTTAAAGCATGACAAGTGTTTGAGCATTTTTGAACTATATGTACCTCAGAGTCTGAAAAGGCCATCAATGCAATGTTGGCTGGTTCCACTTCCTCTTCCATAAATCTCAAATCAAAACCAGCTCCATCCACAGCAACCATTGCCTTTGAGGAAGAAGTTTCTTCCACATTCACTGTCCTCCTATTCTGACTCTTGTTTCCATTCCCATTGCTCTGTTGTCTAGGACTTCTACATTCCCTGGCAAAGTGCCCCATCTTATGACAATTATAGCACTCTACCTTAGACTTATCATACCCAGCTACATCTCTTCCATTGAAGGTGATCTTGTTCCCAGTTCATTGATAATACTTCTTAGCCCTAATACTTATCAAGGCCAACTGCCACTTTAAATCCATAGCTTCCAAATCAACTTCAGCAATCTAAAGTAGGTCTTCATTGAAGATTTGAGACCCACCAGATTTTTCTGACACAAATGCATATATGGTCTCCTCAGTCAAGCCAGCAGTACTAGTTTTTACACTAGCAGTGCTAACTTTAGGGCTAGCATTACCAATTGCTTCAACATCATCAGAACTGTTATTGTTTGAAGATGATAAGAATGCTGTGTTTCCAGAGCTTGAACTAGTGCTTCCTCCTTTCTTCACCTTTTGTTCAACAATCTTGAGATTGTTGTACAATTCATTCAGTGACGTGTTTTCCAGTTCTGGCTTATTACTCCAGACAACCACATAGGTGTTCCACTCAGCATGTAGGCTATTAAGAAATTTCATATTAAGATCTTCCTGTGGAATAACAATCTTTAGTACGGTGAGTTGACTAATGATTCTTTGAAGCCTATTAAAGATATGATCCAAAGTTTCATTGCTTGAGGTACTGAAGTTCTCATAACTTTGCTTAAGAAGGGTCCTTTGAGCCTTCTTGGTGACTTCATTGCCACCAAATCTTTCCACCACTGCTTCAAAAAGAGTCTTAGCAGTCTCATAGTGACTAAAGTTTAACACCTGATCATTAGGAATTGCCATGAGCAACAAATTCCTAGCCTTCTGATCATTCTTCTTTTTGACTCTCTCATCGTTTGTGACTGGCTCAGTGGTCTTGGAACCATCCGCACGTGTTTCCTCAGAAGTAGTTGGTTTGAAAGAATCACCATTGATTATGATATCCCATAATGCATAGTCTTGCACCATGAAATATTGCTCAATTCTGAGCCGCCATAGATCGTATTCATTCTGTTTCAGCATGGGGAGTTTAGCAAGGATTGAGGTTTGAGGTGTCTCCATGTCCATCTTCTTGGTAGCAAGAGAGTAAATACTTCTGGATCTTCTAAATCAAAGTATCAGAAACCTGTCTCTGATACCACTTGATCGGATCTAAATACACGGATTGTGTTAGAGATACTTTGAGTATATACTTAGTAGCACGCGGAATTTACCACCAAGTACTTAGAAGATTTAGTGTTTGGTGATTGTATGAATGTAACAGTAAGAATAATGACACAAAGTTTAACTAAACGATTATAGCTTCAATATATTGCGAGTGATCTTTGAATATCACAAGAATTACAATGAAATCGTGAAGCTCTATCAATAATGCATGTATATAAAACTTAACCTAGGATCTCCTTTTATAGAACAAGGAATCCTTTACAAGTAAACTATTATACGTATCAATCTATACAAATAAGATATACATCATATCTTTTCTATATTTATCCATGCACGATTCAGTCTTTATCTAATAAACAGTACTAACTCTTCGTGTTCCAACAGTACTAACTGGCTTAGAACTGATAGTATATTCTTGAACGATCTTCAGCAGTACTAATTTATGTAAGAGCAGTACCAACTGTTAATTTAATTCCCAACAGTATGTATTACATATCAAATAGGAATCACATATTACATGTTTCCTTAAATACATTTAGCCATAAATAAGCGAAACCCAACCAACAGTACTAATTTGAAGTTAGTACTGCTACTTTAAAATTAGTACTGTTACAACGATTCCCAATATTCCATGTTTGTTAGTATGCTAACTTTATAAAACTTATAATCTATCTATACAAAATTATATGAATCGTATTATAAAATGCTTTTATACTTTTTGAATTTTGTGTTACTGAAAAACTTTAACAGTGATCAGTTTATATAAGCAATACTAAATTGAAATTTAGTAATGATATTATAAGTTTAAAGAAGCAGTACTATCTTGAAAGTTAATACTGCCTAAACAAAATTGCTCATATTTGTGTTAACTTTAAAAAAAAAAAATAACAACACTGAACCAAAAAGAAAATTAAATCAAAAAAGAGATATCATACACAAGAAACGGTGTTACCGAGTCAACCTTGATACGGTTTTACACGGACATAGGCATATTGTTTACAAAACCCATACAATCCTGAAAGTTGTAATTAAAATCAATTTACCCCGAATTCAAAATAAGTCCATCAAACACTACTTAAGTAACAACTACACCATAAGTTAACTCTACGAAAAACCAAAATTAATACTTTCCTCAAAACACAAAGCATCAGACTAGCATCATCTTACAATTTCAGCATACATCAAACACAGCCACCAACGGAATAGGGCCATTAAACAACTGAACTTCAAAGGCCGGATCGACTGTTGTTCCCACCATCTGGAATATGATCATTTTGTTCATTGAAAACTGGAAATCTTCAGCCAAAGTCCTCCAATTTGTCCTAAAGTTCATATGACCATTTCTCCATGGCCTATCAGTGTGATGCTCAATTTTCATAACTACACGGCGTTCACTGCCCATCCTCCTTAGAAGCGTATGGGTAAATTGTTGCAAATTGTTATCAGAAACAAAACCGCTTGGTATAGTCTGAAAGCAATTACGACAACTTATTAACTTCAACCCTTTTAATATTAAATATTTATTAAAACTTTCACACTACATAATGTATATAAAGTAACAACCCGTACCATTCTTCCACAATCAACCACAAACGGGAAAAGCCTTTTGTAGAAAGTATTTTCTTCAGACAAGTGCACTCCATGCTGGAACCAGTTACACCCGTGTACCAACCTTTCATCTAACGAATATCAGCCACAAAGTAAACGTTACTTAGTCACAAACTCATTCAACTGTTTCAACTCATTCAACTGTCCTTGAACAAACGCAAGCCGTGTGGGGTAGTGCTGTTCATGTATGAGCTAAAAACCATCGTTATCAAACCTCATCAACGCCAATCGCATATCAGTCTTTTTGGTCAACACGACTCGCTCACCAACCATTAGATTTGCACGATGAACAACCGTATTCCAGTGAACATTAAACTGAAAACCAATGCTATCTAAAGTCCCAGGAATAACACCCCGGTTTGCAACCACATATATTTCATAATCCGAAAATTCAATCACAAAATCATTGCGTTCAACACCTTGAAGGAACTCCACAGGAAACCACTAATAAAACAAAACTCAAAATTATTAAAACGATCTTTATGAATTCCAATAATTTTACATGTATACAAGTATAACATAACTTTACCGTCGATGAACTTCGATCCATCCCAACTTCAGCAATGCACCTAACAAGCCTGTTCCGTGTATGAATTATCCCATAACCACCGCTCTCCCATCCATCTGCATCATACGCTGTAACAAAAAAGGTGTCTGCAGCCTCCTTTATGAAATGCAAAGTCCTAATATTCAAATAGCCGCTTTGCTCTATGAAGTTATTCCACCTTGGACCGGATATACTCCATTCTTCACTACCTCTTTCCCGACAAATATAAAGTTTCCTTTTAACCCTATTATTATTAATCAGGTACAGGTAGTCCTTATTGTTATAGTAGTTAATATGATAGTAATCAAGGAGTACCTACATACAAAAAACAAACAAATACATAAGTAAACAAACTCAAAAAACACCTATAGGAAGATTATTATTGGAATATAATTCCATAAATACTTACCAAAATTCCCATATCTTCTACATGATTATAATCCTTGACGAATTGTGTTGTCATTGTTCTGCAACCAATCAAAAAACACATAACATTTAGCAAACATGAAAACACGAAGCAGTCTTTCAAATACACATTCAAACACTATTATAATAGTGACCATGAGTACAATATGTATGCAATAACAGACAAACAAGACATCTACATCTAACAAATATCACTTTCGCAACATATCATAGTAATAGGGTTGATTCATTATACACTAAAACAAGTATCAACACATGATTTTCTATACATCCTTCCAAAATCAATAAGCATGTTCTGGTATTGAATGAGATGTCTTATGGGTTTATTTAAAAAGCTCATGAGCCCAGTATTGGTTTTTCCTCTTTATTAGCTTATTAAGTTGAACTTATGCTTATAAGCTTTTGCAAACTGAAATAAGCTTATCAGCCCGATAGTAATCTAAGGCCAAACACCTCATGATTATCACATTGTGACAATATAAACATTGAACTCTATATGATTAAGAATGAAAACATGATTAGATAACAGCCAAACAAAACATCTACATCTAACAAACATCACTTTCGCAACATATCATAGTAACAGGGTTGATTCATTATACACTAAAACAACTATCAACCCATGATTTTCTACACTCTTAACAACATAGAACACAATTTAGGGTTTATACCAACAAACACATACATAAGCTATATACAACTTAAATTAGAGGATTATAATCAACAACAACAAAAAAATTTTAATAATCAATCAGTACTAATTGTCACATTAAAACTGCTCCCTAAGCTTAGTACTGTTAAAACTTTTTAGCAACTGAATAAGCGCTATAAAACCGAACAAACTAATCAAATCAAATCTAATATACCACACCTAAAAAGCATTAGAAATCCTCATTAGACCAAAATGAAATACAACTAAACGAACAGTATCTGTAATTTGTGATATAAAAAAGATAAATAAAATTCCAGAAATAAAATGATGTCTATCACAATCTATAACCACTATGAATGAAAAAGGAAACAAAATTGTAGTATACTAAAACCATTCACATAATACAACATAATGTTACACACATAAAAAAGTGACTTAAATGCATAAACAAATCACTTACCATGTATAAAAAATGCCTAATTTCTCATTTAACTGCCCCACTACAACATTTGGGGTTTTTTAAACTAACCAACATATCCAACATACAATATTAAAATCTTACAATTAAACAAGAAATCTAATTACAACCAATACCTGATCTGACGGAAAACCTTATTTTAATTACATTATTATACTATATTAACTAACAATTTAAAACGTAAATAAATAATCTACAAACACATACTCTTAAGGTAGCTCAATATTCATGCTTTGTTTATAAAAGTTCTTAAAAAAAAAAAAAAAAAAAAAAAAAAAAAAAAAAAAAAAAAACCCTTTTATGAACACAGGAAATTATCGAATGGTAGTGATGCGTATGTTTGCTTTTTTACTAACCGGAAGATTAAAAAACCACATATACATTGCCTTATTAAATGGTCATAGATTAAATAAGCCTAAAAAAATTAGATGTAATGATTACTTATTTTGTTAATGAAACACTCTATACATATTTAACATGCATTGAAAATATATATCATGTACTATAATTACATTTAAAATTCCTTATTTTGATTATTATATTTACTGAACTATGCTTTTGACAATAGGCGCGCACGACGCGAGTACAAGCTTTGTTTTTCTCATGCTAACAAAAGTTATAAGGTTTGGGTTTAATTAAATAATCGTTTTATAATCTAATAATTCCGTTTTGATAAAGTACGTCAAGTTTATACATAATCAAATAAGTGATATATATTAATGAGTTTAAATTTACAAGTTTAGTTTTCACTTCGTTCTTCATTTTTCTATACAAACATAAGCTTATAAAATAGAGTTATAACTATACAAGACAACTTATATTCTTACATGTCTAAGTTAAAATTAACATCAACTGATACTAAATTGTACATAAATAACAATAGCAAAACCGTATTTACGTAAATTACAAGTCATGCCGTCCCATCAGGTTTGAGGGTCATAAGATTTAGCCTTTCCTCCAATCGGAATATCAATAATGTTCACAATAGTCGATATGATACATATTTGTGTACAAACATAAACTTATAAAATAGAGTTATAACTATACAAGAGAACTTATATCCTTACATGTCTAAGTTAAAACTAACATCAACTGATACTAAATTGTACAAAAATAACAATAGGATAACCATATTTACATAAATTACAAGTCATGCCGGCCCATCGTGTTTGAGGGTCGTAAGATTTAGTTTTTTCTCCAATTGGAATATCAGTAATGTTCACAATAGTCGATGTCATCTTATAAGCACTCATTATCATCTTCACATTCATTATCACCTTCTTCTTTGGATACTCCTCTCTCGTGAACAACTATATCATCTTGGCATTCACAATAATAGTTTGTCCAATAACTACATATAATAGTTTGTCCAATAACTACATATACTAAATAATGACAACGTATAACATAATAAAACCAAATATAAAGAATATGGACAGTTGCTACAATAAAGAATGTGTAAATTACAAAAAGATAAACCACAAAGCATGCCTGCCCATTGGGCATTGTTGACTGTCATTCACACTTTCACTTATTTTTTAAGCTCCGACCCGCTGTTATTCCGGTACCGATACCCGATGGCCATGAAATTTACTCTGACCCGTCCGCCCCCAGCTACAGTTGTCTGTGAGGGGGTGAACAGGAGATGCAATAGTAACGGGTATTTTTTAATTTGTTGTGTGGATGTTATTGTGCCATTGGTTTCTTCTACAGTCTACCATAGATTATAGCCACAAAAAAAACAGATATAGGATTATCTGGAATACGCGTTCTTTTTGGATCATAAAGGTAGATTTTTTTATTGATTGCAGGGATGCTCTTAAAATGTTAGGCAATCATGATGTATAAAGTAGATGCAATATAACGTATTAAAAACGTAGAACTCAATAACGTTTGCTAACATTTTCTTTATGTAAATTTTTCTTGTGTAAATAAAAATCAGTATTACCATTTTCTCGCGTATTCTATTTCGATGTTCATTAAATCATTTGGTTGGTTTAAGGTTTGCATGTTCAACACTAAACAAGCACATATGAATATTGAAGAAAAAAAAGTTTCATTGTGTCGCCTGAATACTGCTGTGCACGAACCTATACATAGTTAATATATTACCATCTGATCCATAACCTGAGAACTCAGTTGCCAACATACCTTCCATTCATTTATTACCATTTTCTCATGTATTCTATTTCAGTGTTAATTAAATCATTTGGTTTGTTTAAAGTTTGCAGGTTCAGCCATAAACAAGAACATATGAATACTGCTGATGTACACAGCACAGCCAAGACTACCAATGCAGGTTGTAGGCTGAAAACTGCTGCACACAACACAATGACACCCAACATAAAAATGCAGACTATACGTACTTCATAGATTAGCATCTGATCCATAACCTCAAGAGTATGGTCTGAATGTCTGTTGCAAAACACGAAATAAAATACCAACCAACAGCACAAATGTAACAATCAATGCAATATGAAAAGAAATTTTTCTGTCAACTAAAATATTATCGAAAATAACTTACCTGTGGTTATTCACATCTCTAAAACCCATCTTATAGAGTAGTCTGACCCTGGGAAAGATCTTTTGATGATGATGTTTAGTATGTTATATTAAATTACGCAATGATTTCTGCCCACTCGGCTAACGTCAAAATGCAAATTGCTCTTTGTTACGCTATTAAGCAATGATAAAAGTTAGACTATTTCCAAAAACTCAAAATCCAATCATACAAGAAAAATATGCAGCATATTACATCTCTCAGTTTCCATCTTCAACTCGAAACAAAACATATGAATACAGTATACTCATAATTGAGTACATAATCAGAACCCGGGTACCACCTTCAAGATACAAGCCTAAGCAATTACTATACTCACTTTTAAACTCTCTTTCATTAATAACATTCCATGACATTTGAATTCCTAACTGCACTTAAGTTAATATAAACTCAATTAACAATCAAACATCTACAAAAAAAAAATGGCATGAGCATAAACATATGAACCAAATAAATAATACAGAAGGCAATGTTATCAAAAATCACCATGATCAAATCAATTAAACCTAACTTAACTACGTTTACTAATTTATATTTTTTATTATCACATCTCTAAAACCCCGTAGCAATAGTTCCACGCATAATAAAATCAATTAACCCTAACTAAACTACAATTACTGATTTCTATTTTTTCATCATAAAAACAACCTGATTCTACAAATTACTATTATCACATCTCTAAAACCCCATACCATCAGATCAACAAACAACAACAACTACTCAATCACAGAAATTAATCACATACTAAAAAAACTACATAATTAAACACAAGATTAGATTAAAGATAGCTATACTTCCATGCCATTCAGACCATAAAACTGTTCATCATTACAATCCACTTACATACACAGAAACCTAATAACCTAATCATATTCAAACCGACCAAAACAACCTATCCAACCATACCCTAATCATAAAAGTCTAGAATATCCATGTGATGGTGACTCTCAGTCAGACCACCACGTGTAACACCCCCAATTTCGTGATACGCAGCGGAATTAAAACTGGGTTTTACTCGACGGCACAACAGTCATAATAATAGAAAACGAACTCTAATGGAGTCGTTTTAAAAGATTTATCATTCGAATTATATAAATATCAGAGTTTACAAAATGAGGTCCCAGATGGTTCCATGTTTACAAAATACATCAAATGAGTTTTCGAATGATAATAAAATTTATAGCCCTCTTTGAGTATCTGTGCTCCTCTGTGCCAGCCTCGTTCATAGAGTTTGTTTATGTAGTTGAACACAATATGTTGGTAGTGTGAGTTATGATCTCACACTCATGGTTGGAAAACAAAACGGTTATTATTATACACTAAGCTCATGCAACCAATACGTTAACGTGTACCAATATCAATCAGTGGATTACCCCGGTAGGTATTTTGCCAAATACCTAAGTCTCAAATATTAGTGCGTTTGTTTGCCTGACTGGTCAACACAAACGGGATTCGTCAATCCCAATAGGCCTATTCACAATACTCGCGCTCACTATTTCTAGTGATTAAATGGTTCATGATTATGGGGTCTTGGATTGGCAATGGTGGTACTTAGTGATAATAAAACAATCGGATAGTATACAATTTCAAAGCATTGTGTTCGGTTAAAATAGCATGTATTCCCCCCAAGGGTTTGTAAAACAATTAAGTAATGGAAAGTGGGGCTATGAACTCACCTCAGAGTAAATGATGTTACGGATATAATGAAATCGCTGAATAAGCAGAGAGAATCTCTACGTGCAACCTAGAAATACGATATCGTGTCTTAGGTTGGAATAATGTCTAAGAATACAAAGACATACATGTATATGTCTTGCATATGGTTTATGAAACATGATTTGTTTGTATATCTCGTACTACCGTTCGGGCCATCGTAATTCAGAGGTCATGTAGTAAACGTTCGAGGAGCTAGGACACTTTAATTCGTAAATCCAGCAACTCGTCGATCCGTTTACCCAAATGAACCCCTCACACAAAGTTCCCTAGTGTTGTAGTATTTGACAGAAAATATATTTTGCTTACTTGATTATATGGCATATTAAGAGTTTATAAGACACTAAATAATCAAATAAAAGTTCATAAGTATTTAAAGTATATAAATACTTACCTTAATATAGAATGCTTGAGTATTATAGAAAAAGGGAGTATAAGCGGAGCTTCGATGTAGAATTTGCATCTTCGTAAACCCGAGGCTACTTGAAGATTATAACAATGCCTTCTTGAAAACCCGAAGCTATTTGAAGATAATAACAAAGTCTTTTTGGAGACTTGAAGTTATTTGAAGATTATAACGACTCTTTCTTGAAAACTCGGAGAAAACAAGATCAACACCTAGTTTCTTCTCAAGAACTCATAAACTTTCTTATGAAATATAAGAGAAGTGCCTTTGGTTTTAGGACTTTGAAGATATAAGAAGGTGTGGTGCAAGTTTAAATGAAGGTTTATGATAGTATTTATAGGAAAAATTTAGGATAGTTTTGTAAATAAAATTTTACACTTGTAAACATCCTAGAAATCAATGGTCAAGATCATGCCACCATACTTGATGACTCCTCAAAAATGCCACATATGGCTAAAATGAGGAGGTTAAGAGTTTTGAGTTTTTATCTTGCCTTTACGGAGTGAGTTTTGGTCCCGTTAATCGCTAACTTTAAGTATTTAAATCACGAAACGTAAAACCGGGTATCGTAAAAATACGAAACTTATAGAAATTATTAAACTTTTCAATATACTCATTATTATCTTATAAAAATGAGTGATAAGTTTAATGGGTCGCGAAAACGCTGATAACGCTGGAAACGTAGGTTTAAAACGCGTTAAACGTAAAACGTACGAAAGTTGCGTAAAACTGAGAAAAGTAAAATGTAACTTTTCTAATATGATGATAATGAATTAAAATAACCTATATTGTCTAGATTGGGCTCAGTCTAGTGTTGGTTGGTGTTAAATGTCCTTTAGACGTAAAACCGGAAGTGTTAAAAAATCAAGGAATGACTTATAAGATCAAGGAATGATTTTTATGGTCAAAGGAGGGGAAAATATGTTGACTTTTCCAATAATATAAAAGCTTCTAAATGCCTTAGAAAATATCGTGTAGGTGAAGGCTAAGGTTGCGGATAAGTGAAAGTGCTTAAAACGCAATTTCTGTTTTGTAAGGCGCGAGGCTTATTTCGTGACATTTTGACTTAATATCAAAAATTCTCTAATTGATTGTGAATGTACCAAACATTATTCTAATGCGAGGAAAATTGGCGCAGTTGGTTTTCGTTAAGCGCAGGATGTTTAAACGGCGTTTAAACCAAACGTATAGTTTCTTAATAACTTCTGCGAAAATGACCCGACGTGTGTCAAACTTTTATTGTCATGGAAATAATTTATCTCACGAGAATATGAAATAAAAATTTTGATATGAAATAAAAATTTCGGAAATGAATAGTGAAAGTGAATAGTAAAAATGAATAGTAAAAATTTCAGGAATAGAAATTAACTTGAAATGCGAATTGTTACACCACGAAATTCAACAAACAAACCCCTCAAACACCTCCAACCTCTTACGTGCTCTCACCTGCTTCTTACATAAACATTCATAAGTGTCACCCCCTGCCTCTTCTTCATCATGATTTAATGACCAGACCTCCGCCATTCGCTTTGATGTTTCTCAATCTTTGTCTCTAACTCATTACACTTTTCACGAACCCACAAGAGAAATGCTTCTTCTTCATTATGTTCTTGGATAAAAAGAAACTTAAAGCATTGATGAAGTTTCTCTGATCCGGAAACATCTTTCAATTCATTGACTAAAGGAGTGTTTTCAGCCATTGAATTATTTGATTTGTTAGATAAATACTTTTCATTTGAAAAACTTATCAACAATTAGTCAATATATAATTACTAATACACTGTATCTAATATGTCTCGGGTCTAAATAAACCAGTTTAATCATTGCAAAACTTAAATGAAGCATTAATTCAAAGAGATGGTTTAGTTTCCCATGCAGAAATATGCAATTCAATTTTGAGAATAACTGTTGTGAATGTCATACAAATATTTTTATAAATTACACATAAATTTGTCAATATAACATAACTAACGCTCAAACTTTGCCAATTATGATAACCATTTCCCAAATATAAAAACACAGATATACATATATATTATTGTACAAAAATATCTTAATTATTAGATAAATGAAATAAAAAAATAATGATCAAATCTTAATAAACTCAATTTAATATACATGATTCAATCAGAGATTTTCATATCTATATTACATGCCTAACCCATCTAATACATTGTGTACCCTTCCTATTCATGGTGACTCACAAACAATGTTCACAATAGTCGATATAACCTCATAAACACTAATTATCACCTTCACATTCATTATCACCTTCTTCTTTCGATACTCCTCTAACAGATTTAATGAAGTTGTACACATCTATTCCATATTTCATATAAATTCGTTTAACATATCGTAAACGACATTATCACCTTCTTCTTTGCATACTCCTCTTACCGATTTAATGAAGTTGTACACATGTATTCCATCTTTCATATATATTCATTTAACATCTCGCGAACAACCATATCATCTTGGATTCACAATAATAATTTGTCCAGGAACTGCAAATACACTAATAATGATAGTGTAAAACACAAAAAAACCTAAATATAAATAATATGAACAATTTAGGGATAATGACAAAAATAGCCCAAACACAAATGGGCGCTTCCCTATCTAACCCTAAATCCGAAAATAATTGTGTTGCCCAGGGCAACCGGCATTTTTTGGGGCAACCGAAGGATTTCCAGTGTATTTTTTGGGCAACAATCGCCCTTTTTTGGGCAACTGGGGGCATTGCCCAGGGCAACCGGGGTAGAAATATCCCATTTGGGTTTTGGGCTATTTTAGTAATTATCCCAACAATTTATACAATAAATGATGTGTAAATTACAAAAGGAATATTACAAAGCGTGCCCGCCCATTGGGCGGGCTTCGACAACTAGTGTGTATATATATATATATATATATAGTGAGACTATATATATATATATATATATATATATATATATATATATATATATATATATATATATATATATATAGTGAGACTTTCTTGCGAGAACTATCTTATCTGCGAGAACTGACAGAACCACCAAAAACATACATGCACGCCTTCAATAATTGTATTTTTGCACATATGTTCTAAAAACAACATATATGTTTAAAAAAAAAAAAACATGGTTGTTCTAAAGAATTTGATAAGAAATTGGAAATACAAAATTTTTCTTTGAAGGTGTGCATGTATGTTCTTATAAGGCGTGCAATGACAATATTGCGGCCGTGTGTAAGGTTTTTGTGAAAAAAGAGGATGAGTTTATGATGATATTGAAGAACATAAGTGGATACTTACGATTATTGATGATTTGCATGTATTTTTATTTTATTTTAAAAGTAGTGCATGTATGTTTTTGGTGGTTCTGTCAGTTCTCG
The DNA here is from genome assembly GCA_021014915.2 of Artemisia tridentata subsp. tridentata. Taxonomy (NCBI): domain Eukaryota; kingdom Viridiplantae; phylum Streptophyta; class Magnoliopsida; order Asterales; family Asteraceae; genus Artemisia; species Artemisia tridentata. Next base: position 196,122,105 of record CP139508.1, on the reverse strand, counting down.
CAGATAAGATGGTTCTCGCAAGAAAGTCTCCCTATATATATATATATATATATATATATATATATATATATATATATATAGACACACATATATAGTGAGTCTTTCTTTTCAGAACCACCTTATCTGCGAGAACAACTTATGTACTTCTAATAATGCATAGTGTGCAACATATCAATGCAAAAAGATATTTTTGAAAGGGATAATTACTAACATTCCCCAGTTGCCCAATGCGTTTGCTTATCCGACCCGATCTCAAAAAATTCTGATATTAGACCAGGGTTTTGGGCAACTGTCAAGCGTCACTTTTCTGCGAGTGACAAATGTCACTTTTTGACTATTTTTTGGGCAACTTGTGTATTTTTTGGGCAACTTTTGTATTTCTTGGGCAACTGGAGGACACTTGTCATCGTATGGGTCGAGATGCCCAGTTGCCTGGTCTAATATCAGAATTTTGTGAGATCGGGGCGGATAAGCAAATGCATTGGGAAACTGGGGCATTGTACTAATTATCCCTTTTTGAAAATATATGCAACTTAACTTAATAGAAAAAATTAAATTAGGGGCAAAATGGGAATTTAAATTTTCAAAAAAAAAGGATGATATATCAAAAACCGTTTCATATATCTCTTTCACTTTTCAGATCTAGACTCAAATTAACATTTCACTCTCTATTTATTTCTACTTCACCCCAAAGCCCAAACCCTAGCCGCACCCTCTCAAAATCTTCCTACAATATGTATTTCGTCCTCACCCCAAAAAGATGATAAATCAATCGATCTACAATTTGTATTTTGTCCTCTCCCAATAAAGATGATAAATCAATCTATATTTCGTCCTCACCCCAAAAAGATGATAAATCAATCGATCTACATATGTGATCAGTTTGATTCGATCTATGTTCTTTTTATTTTGATGTGTTTCACAAAACCTTTCATGGATATGCAATTCGAGAGACTCGATTGTCAAATATTATAGGTATTTTGATTTTTTTTTTAATTTTTATTTATTTATTTTTATTTTTACAAAAAGTTCACATGATAGATCTACTATTCAAAGATTGAAGTTTTGTTGACTTTATAGATCTGCTATTCAAGGCATGGTATGTTTGATTTTTTATTGTAGAAGATAGGTGTCGAAGATAATATTAAAAAATCAAAGAACATGTATGTATTTTTGATAGATGGCATGGCATAGTAAGTTTTGTCGAAGATAGATCTGCTATACAACTGCTATAAAAAACATGGCATGGTAAGTTTTGTCGAAGATAGATCTGCACTATTGATAAGTTTTGATTAACTGTTGTGTGTTACTGTTTTTCAAATATACTGTATGATTTAAGTCAATAAAAAGAGTCTTTTCAAGATAACTATTATGTGCAAATTGTTGTAATTGCTCATCTTCTCTACTGGGTAGTTTTAAAAGACGCTATGGATTGTTAGTTTTATTCTATTATGTAATATGTATTAATTTGCAAAGATGTTGTGGTCATTGATGTTAATTTAGAGTCCTTTGATCACAAGAAAGCATTCTCCGATAGCTGTATCACAAGATTATTTATTATTGTTCTTAGTGTGATTGTGTATATGTTTTAACGGTTCATATATGTTTTAAGGTTAATATAGATTCAAGAATAAATGGATGCATATATGTTTTAAACTATGCAAAACATACATGTTCAAAACATATATGTTTTAATTAGTGGGATCTAACTAACGAAAACCATATATGTATTTTAACAAGTGTGCATACATGTTTTAGTAGTTGCATATATGTATTTCAACACAATTCTATTTTAATAATATTATTGTTGCTAATTTTTGTACTTTTCTTTGTATCAGGTGTAATTACAAGAATGTTCACGGCTACGAGTGTGCATATATGTCCGACTTTTGAAAAAATGTTGATGGCTACGCGTGTGCATAAATGTTCGCCTTCTAAAAATGATGATAACAATGAGTGTGCACATATGTCCATTTTGTGTTGAATATTTATTAGTGCTCACGTGTATAGATCGATTAGATTCACGTACTTATGCTTTTTAGAAATTTGTATTCTAATTTTATTTTAATCCATATCGAAGTTTGTGTATAACATTTATGTTTTTGGTTTGTTATAAATTTCATTATATTAAAAACCCATACGCACATAACTATTTATAGAAATATATATTGTAGCACTAAATCTAGAAATATGCTAGCTTAAAAACATATATGCACTAAATCTGGAAAACACTATCTTATATATATATATATATATATATATATATATATATATAATATATATATATATATATATATATATATATAGAATCTGGATCGATTGAGAAAGTTTTTATTTTGAGAAGATTGAGAAGGTTTTCAAAAACGATAGATTTTTAACTTTGATTCATGTTTTTCAAGCGTAAAACTCATTTTAATGTGATTAAAATTCAAAATGTGTAAAAAAAATTTGAATCAATGTTAAAAATCTCTTGATTTTGCGATATATGTAGAATACTGAATCATCTGTACAAATTTAATGAATCATCATTATAACTCGATTTTAACAATGATTTGTGAATCAAATTTGTAATTTATAGATTTGATTCACCATAAAATGATGTTTTACTTGTGAATCAAATCAAAAACATGAATCAGTTTGTTCAAACAAATATTTCTCAATCTTCTCAAAATAAAAACCTTCTCAATGGAACCGGATCATATATATATATATATATATAATATATATATATATATATATATATAATACGTATATAACAGGATAAACATGAATAGATAAAGCCACATCAGCCCAATTAAGTCCATGTCAGAGGCCACATCATCACATTTAGTCCACCTAAGCATTATTTTAGGCAATTAAAAATTTGACATTTGCAAGAATCGAACATGGGTCATTTAATCCACATACAAATGCTTCAACCACTAGACCAAGCCAGTTTTTGTGATTTACAATACAAACTAAGTCAGTCATGCTTAAATAATTGATATTGTTAAGCTATATTTACGGAATAGATTATGCATAAAATTAAATTATTATTATTATCCAGAAAATATACAACCCTAATAAAAAATATAAAGATACGGCTCATTACACATTCATCCCTCTTCATTCATAACTAAATCATTCCTGGAAAAATACCTAGGTCTCATCCCTATTCGATCTAAAAAAAATAAAAAAAAAAAAAAAAAAAAAAAAAAAACAAAAAAAAAAAAAAAAAAAAAAAAAAAAACATGTGATCAATCGTATCAACAACTTGCTTTTCATGAATTAGAAGGTATGTTCATAAACAATATTCAGTAACAATATATCAATTGTAATCATGTTTTGGAGTTCATGATATCTAGGATTCACAAGGTTTTGTTTGTCAAAGATCGAAGAATGAAGAAGAAAAATCGATTTTTGCAATAATGGTTCGATGATGCATTGAAGTTACTGATACTAAGGGTGCATTTATGAAGGAAGTTACTGCTGGAACTGGAAGTAAGCATACGTTTTTAAGATTACTGGTAACTCTACTTTTCACATTTGAAGGTTACTGATTTTGTGAGTAGATCTTCACGTGGACAGATTGAAGGTTCTGGTTATAATCGTTTGGATAGGAGTAAGTTATATTAGTACTGCTTTCATTATTTTTAGTACTTCCCATATATAGTTTGTACTGCTACCTTATAGCAGTTAGTTCTTATTGTCAAAACTGGTTAGTATTGCTGCTACTCGTCCCTATAACTTTGTACTGCTACGTTTAGACTTTGTACTGCTACCTTAACATGTTAGTACTGCTTCTTCACGACCTTATTTGTTACACTGAAACACTTTCTTGGTCTTGCAGGTATTTCAAGAAAATACTTTTGTTGTCCCCGAGCAGGACTTTTGATTCCATGCTGTACAAATGAGAAGCCAACCCCTTGATGTTGGTCTGCTATCAACCCCTCGAGCTTCACGGTTCGAGATGAAAACCTTTTCAAGTATTATGTCATCTTATTCCACTTTCAAAATACTAATGATATATAAATAATAATTTAACTAAACAAGAAACTCATTTGCAAAAGTAAAACAAAAAGTCTTGCTCCAAGTTACTGCCTTTATACTCCAATTGGCGTTGATCTCTTGACATCTTCGAGAAAAGTCGACCACATTGCCCAGCATCTTGAGCTCCTTTCAATCAAAGGCGATGAAAAATTGCTCCCTCTTCTCATTGTCAATATACAGGTCCTTAAGATTTTTTATTTTTTCATTTTCTTGATGTCAATGTTTTTATAGAACAAAGTTATAAAATGTTTACTTGGTTTTCACAGCTTCCAACTTATCCTACTGCTTTGTTCAATAGTGTCAAAGATGGTGACAGGTTAAACCTTGTGCTATATTTCAAACTTTCAGAAACATACAAGACTGATGCATCTTCTCAGTTTCAAGAGAGGTTCAAGGTAACTACGACAACACATGTCATTTTTTTATTCTTAAGAAACAGCTTTTCTATACTATGTAGACAAGAGCTCAAAGAAGTTCTTCTATTGGGCATACAGAGTTTCTAGATTTTATAAGCCAATCCTAAATATTGGTTTTAAGTGACAAAATAGGAGGGCCATACGGGTTACGTAATGAATCAAGACTACTATCATTGTCTAACTAGCTTTTGTCCAAACTGTTTTTCCAAAGGAATCCTTTTCCCGAACAAGTTTTGCAAAACAACACATGTCAATGCTTATCAAATATGGTCTTAAACGTTTACTTTCGTGAGTTTAAGCCTTAAGTTTGATTCTATAAGTGATCCATGTGGAATGATTCTGAACGTTCACGAAGAAGATATAGAAAAAAATGAATGTATTATCACGAAGCTCCCTTGATAGTACAAGTACCAGTATCAAAATAAGCTCAACTCAAGTAACTACACAAACATATCTTCAATCAACGCGGGTGGTTCAACAAATAGTGTGTTTCCTACTGGTGATTCTCTTGTAGGTGAGCCTGCAAGTGGTGGTTTTCCTAATCGGTTTCTTGGAATAATGCCTGGTTATTTATGGCAAATTTAGGTCTAACATACACCGTTGCCTAAGGTAAGATGATAATTTGATTATTAAGTAAACCTTAATATATGCTATGCTAATTGAGCATCTCATTCATTGTAGGATGTGGCAGAATACCAAATGCCACTTCTTCGTGAGATCAAGATTCACTTAAAAAGTAAGGTATAACTTTATGCCCTATATTAATGTCATCTCCAATGCACAGCAGCATAACTCTGTCCCAAAATAACAGCAATATGCTATGAACAAAGCTACATATAAAACAGATTTATAGACCTGCAATGCTGACAAGATAATAATTTAACTAAACAAGAAACTCATTTGCAGAAATAAACAAAAAGTCCTGCTCCAAGTTACTGCCTTTATACTCCAATTGGCGTTGATCTCTTGACATCTTCAAGAAAAGTCAACCACATTGCCCAGCATCTAGAGCTCCTTTCAATCAAAGGTGATGAAAAATTGCCCCCTTTTCTAATTGTCAATATACAGGTGTTGGGTTCGTCAGTACCCAAGCGTCTTGAAAACAGGATTTGAATACAAATTAGCCCAAGTATTAATCAATCTTAAACACTCGCAAGTCACTGAGTGAACAGTCACTCAGTGAGTTACCTTCAGGATGCTTAGGACGAGTCTAAGAAGAAAGATTCACCATTCAGTGAGGCGGAACTCCCTGAGTGTGACTTAAGCCGAAGAAGAAGGTAATGGGTTCAGTGAGTGATGACAAGAACTCACTGAACCCCCAGTCTCCTCAACAAAAATTATAATTGAAGACTGAAGACTGAAGACCAAGCCTGAAGAATCTGAAGTCTGAAAGAAAGGCGGGACAAGGCGGGAAATGTTTGAATAGATAAGGAAATGTCCATATCAGGGCCAAAGTTAAACTTTCCCTGAATGGCGTGAGAACAAGAACAGTGTTATCACTGACGCACAGAAAGCAGTTTCAACTTTATCCTAAAATAGATTCTCGTAACTGTCAAAATACTGTTGTATTTTGACGGACTAGCTAGGTCATTCTTTTTGTACTTTTTAGTCACGGGTGCTCTGTTATACATGTGTATAAATAGGAGTCATAAGGGAGAAAAGTGAACAAGTTTTGTGCATCAAAAGCTTAGACTTTTACAAAACCACTTTTCTCCCCCAAAGAGCAACCTATTCCCTGATATAGCTCAGTGGTTCATTCATTGTTGCCACTCAAGCATAGCTTGAGTTTAGTGTGGAGAACACCATACCTTGTCATTTCAATCCCAAGTGTTATTTCCACTAACACTTGGGTATAGATTCTTTTGATTAATTTTTAATAAGAATTTAAATGTTGAAAAACTTGTGTTTTTATCTTTACGTTTTACTTATTTGTTTAAATTAATCAATACGTTAATTCAGTCATGGAACACAATTAGACTAACTTTGTAGTCATTTCTATTTGTGTAACGGGAACAACAAAAGAGTGCTCAAAAGGTTTTTAAAACCAAAAGAGTGCTCAAAAGGTTTTTAAAACCAAGATCCTACTATGGCTTATCTTAACGTGCCCCAGCTCGTCGATGAAAAGGGTGGTAGCTATTCAGCTGTTGCTCCCAGACTCGAAGCTGGAAAATTTAGCAAGTGGAAAAAGCGAATACTTTGCTACTTGACTGGTATGGAACCTTACTACATCACTTGTATCAATGAAGGTCCTTATGTCCCTAAGACTGTTGAGGGGTTAATCAAACCTGAAGCTCAGTGCAATATAGATGAGAGAAGGGTGGTTAATCAAGACCAACGCCTGAAAAGCATAATTGTATCTTGTCTTCCTGACGATACAATGGAATCAGTCATTAACTGTACAACAGCCAAACAAACTTGGCTTGACTTGGTTCATAGCTTTGAAGGTCCTTCAGATACCAAAGAAAACAAGATCATGGACCTGAAACTTGAGTATAACACTTTCAGGGCAAAGGATTCTGAAAGTGTCTCTCGGACATATACCAGATACAAGACCCTGATAAATGAATTGTCAAATGATGGTGTAGCATTGTCTAAGCATGAGATAAATGTTGGCTTTGTCAACAGTCTCCCTGAGAAGTGGCTAAACTTCTCTCAGGGCCTCAGGAATGCTAATCACATTCAGACCCTTGAGCTCCCTGAGATCTATGGGAAGTTTGTCTATGAAGACAACTTAATCTCTATGAGATACCCAGACTCAAAGAAAGCTCTTGAGACCAAAAAGTCCTGACTTCCTCACCCATATCAACTGCCTTTTATTCTAATGGTGTTGTGCAGGATTTTCAAGAGGATTCTAATGATGAGGTTGATGAAAGAACTAGTGAGGAGTACTTAATGATTTACACTTGGAATTCCAAGAAAGGGCACTCCTTGCTAATTCAAAACGTTTTATCAAAAGAAATTAGTCAAACTTTTCAAAAGCTAAAGCAAAGGAAACCACTGAATGTTTTAAATGTGGTAAAAAGGGTCATTTTGCTAAAGACTGTTATTCAAAAACCATCTCAGAACCCTCTTACAAATTTTCTGGAAACAGTTCTTCTTCAGGAACTAGCAAGTTTCAACCTAAAATGCTTCAGTCTTCCCAACATTTTCAAAGCAATAATGTTCAAAAGGGTCAAAAAGATTTTGAAGCAAAATACAGAAAAGCTAAGGCTAAACTTGCTCTCCTTGAGGCCAATCCCTCAATGTCTCAGGCTGCTCAACCTTTAAAACCTGTTCAAGCCAAGAACAAGGTTCTTGTAGCTGAAGCCTATGACTGGGATGAAGAAAAGGTCTCATCAAATGATGAAGAAGTTAGAGTAAGTGTACTGATGGCACTTTCAGATGGTGATCAGCTGGCTGTTGGAAAAAGCCATGCAAGGAATGGAGAATGGGTCAACATAACCATGAAAAAGGTAAATATCTTACTTTCAATGGATGATGAATCTGATTGGCAGTCTTATATGAATTACATTAGTGTAGATCTTAAGTTTGTAGAAGAACAAAGGATTAATCTGCTTTCAAAATATAACAATCTTGTGTTAGAATTAATTAAGTGTAAAGATGAATTGCTTGTATTAAAACAGGCTAAGTTAGAAGCTGTTACACTACAAATTCAAAACATTGATATTTTGAAACAAAATCAAGCTCTACAAAATGAACTTAACAAAGAAAAGGCTGTCATTGAAGGCTGGACTAAAAAGAACCCTAAGGTTTATGAAACTGTGAGTCTTATTCCTAGCGAAAACAAGAAAGTCATAGGAGAAGACCAACTCACTGAAACCCCCAGTGAGAGTCACAGTGAAAAAGCTTTTATTCCTGCTGGCATATCCTTTGAGCAGGAAATGAAACCCAAGTCAAATGACTGGATTGTCAGAGACAACCCAGTCAGTAAGTTACCAAACTTTAAGACTGGGAAAATCTTGCTTCCTGAAAGTCAGGCCTTGAAAGATATGCTTGGACTCACTGACAAACCCAGTAGTACTGAGTCAGTAAATGAGTCTGAATCAGAATCACTTGCACCACTCCCACCTTTGAAAGTCCTTCAGGGAGCTGCACCAAGCTCAGACCTCACACCATTGGTCTACTCTCAGCATTCTCCAAAGGAGAAGCCAGGAATGGGAAAAACCATCCTGAAAAGGCAAATACCTGAAGTCTCAGTTCCTACTGATGACTCATCAACTTCAGTCCCTTTTGAAGTGAAAACAGAAAGCTCTGATTCAAAAATTGATCAGTTGGCTGAGCTTGTCAGGAAGCTAAGTGAGAAGATTGAATCTTCTGAGAAACCTTCTCAATCTAAGATGAAGGAACCCAAATCTGCTTCCTCAAGCACCACCAAACCAAAACCCTCAAAACCTATTGATGCGTGCGGTGTCGTAGTATAGTTTTAGCAGTTTTAATGCCTACTCAAGTTTTAAATTTATATTTAGCCGACTTATCAATAACACACACACTTAACGAGCAGTGTACCCGGTCAGTATGAATATAATGGTAAGTAGAGTGTCGATCACTAAGAGTGGAACGTATTATCTAGTTATTCTAATCAGTATTTTAATATCCTAACGCAAGGGGGTTTCAGCCTGAGAGACTGGCACGATTTTGTTTGCAATTAAATAATAAAATAAACCAATAGGCACGAATCAGCAAGTAGCACACACGTACACAGATAAATACTCGAGACAATAAGAGGGCTGTCCTTATAATTAAGTAGATTGTCACTTGTTTTATTGATAGCTTTATATGAAGTGTATGTAGTTAACCCTTTCTCGTTGGTCCTAATCTTATCGGCGAGTAAACCCTTAATGATTACTTATGTCTAAAAGTTATTCCTAAGTGATCAATTTAGTAATAACCGTGGGAGCCACATTATTTTCCGCAGTCAAATGCCCGCAAGCCACTAATAAACACAGAGGTTATCAATGCACTAATAAGTAGTAACCAAAGACATCAACATATAAACTTTAATTGATGGGAAAGCAAGTATTAAAGGGAGTGCAATCTTTCGTTGTCACATTACACAAGCCACCAATCCTGATGAATTAAAGTTTGCTAACACAATAAAACAAAACTACTTAATGAATTAAACACATGCAGCACCTTCTTACAGCTCTTGTATCTTTGATTTGGGTGTGTCTTGTGCTGCTGCCTTGACTGAATTCGTCCTTGGTTTCTGGTCTTCGGTCTTAGGTTAAAACTTTGGAACTTGTAATTCGTCTGGTCTACGGGGTATTTATAGTTTCTGTCTGAAGGAAGATGTGGCGCATCTAAGGAGTAGATGCGGCGCATGTACTTAACTTCGCGTGGGGTCCAAGATTATAATATTCAGGAATATTCGTACACCGCCAGAAGATGCGGCGTAACTCCATGATTAGATGCGGCGCATGTCCTCTTGTATCTTGGATCGTATCTGGTGATATCTTGATAGAGATGCGGCGCATGTCGAGAGTGAGATGCGACGCATCTGGAGCAGATTAGTCTTGATCTTCTTCATTTTCGTAGACTCTTAACTTTATGCATGTTATGCTCCATAATCAGTCCAAAAATTGCTAAGTTTCACCAAATGCTTGTTTTTACTTGAGAATTACAAAAGTAAACGATTAAGTATCAATCCTCATACATAATATAGTAAAACAAGTCAAATTAATAGGATAAATGATAGTAATAAAATGTACTTATTTGAGTTCATCAAATATCCCCCCACTAGAACTTTACTTGTCCCCAAGTAAACCTTAGAATTTCTTTTATGAAAATGTATCCTAAAAGATGTTAGGATTTATTTTTATATTTAAGCATGTATTCGTTTATTTCATAATCACACAACTAAACACTTTAACGAATTAGAAGTATAATAAAATAATTTGATAAAAGCAAATCTAATCGTTTAACTGTCCAGTCGCGACGAATATTCTATCATAAGCTTGGCAAGTATACACATCTCCTCCACTAAAGTCAAGGAATAACAAGTCTAAAGCGGTAAAAAGGGTTTTTAGGCTTACGGGTTAATTATCCTCTTTTCACTATCGATCTCAAATTCCAGAAAAGGCGACAAAATCACAAATACATGATCGAATCCACGAACACGATACTTGCAATTGCTCAAATCCTTAACTCGAATAGGCTAAAGATAGGTCCAAACTTCACCAATAATAATATATCAAAAAGGGCGACAAAATCATAAATACATAGCCGAATCCACGACTACGATACTTAAGATTGCTCAAATCCCTAATCTCAATAAATCAAAGGTTCGGTTGGATAAAGAATAATAAAGGGTATGGATAACATTTGGGATATAAATTGGTGTAAAGTGAAAAATAAACAAAACAAATAAATTAAAATCCTAAGTGTGGTTAATCACTATCCCAACCATCCCATGAATAAGACTCATATCATCGAATAACTCACGCTTTAACACTTGAAACACACGCTTTAGGTAGACATGAATTATACTCAACAAAATCTTAATCAAAGAATAAACCTTAATTGGCGTTCCCATAACTGCCAACTCCCATTCAATCCATAGATATAGTACAACAAATAGTGGTGATATCGACCACTTACATAACTTTACATAAGTTGGTTAAAACTAACTTCCAACTTTTCTTTCTTTTTCTTTTTCTTTTCTTATTTTTTCGATTTTTTTTTTTTTTTTTTTTTTTTTTTTTTTTTTTTTTAACTGAAGATGTGTAAAATTTCACCACATCACTATAATGATAATTCTGGATAATTTTTCCATTCTTTTCATACTTCAGAAATAACGGTAATAGTGAAAGTAGTAAACACACGAAAAATAAACTCAAAGATATACAATATTTACTTTCACTCCAATTGCATTGTGCAATTTCCCGACCTAACCAAAGATAATGAATTACGCACGCGAACACAGGTAATGTAAGGAAACACACTTTGCCTATAGCAATCAACCAACCACGGATTCTAATCTACAGGGTAGGCTAAGGTGTAAGGGTGTAACAAAACATTTTAAACATAGGTGTAAGAAACGAAAGGAATGGCTCTGAGTGTTTTTCTAGGGGTATCTTACTCTAAAAATGAGAGTAACAAAAGGTTTATACGGGGGTTAACTAACCAGTGTAGTTAGCTAATAACACATAACATATAAAGGCTATTTGGGTGTAATCCTAGAATTTTACCAATTTAGACAAGTCATTCCAATTATATAAATAATACTCATTATGGTGGTCTCGAATAGTATACAAGCCAAGTTCTAAAGTTTACAAGTCACCGGCACACTCATAGATTTGTGAATTTTGAAAAATCACAATTTTTGAAAATAACGTTATGTGTGCAGCTATGCAACTTAGATCTTAAACAAAAACATGCTAAAAGGTTTAGGACAAGTAATTTTGAAAAATCACAATTTTTGATATATTAAGCACATTTTTAAGCATAATTTTTGAAAAAGTTTAGGACAAGTAATTGTTAAGTGTTCTAATTCTCCAATCCCCCCACTTAAGTTAAACAACGTTCTCGTTGTTTGTATAAAAGGTTAAAAACTGGAAAATAAAAGAATTAGAACAGAAAAACTCCCCTGAGATTTGCTCGGTATGATCCTCCATTAGTATAAGAGCAAAAATCATCTTTCTTGTGGATTAGAACGTTAAAGCTTCATACTTGATGTATCCACAGGAAATCCAGGAAACTATAATACCACCAACACTTTAAAACACACCTAAGATAAGAAAGGTTCAACTTGCATAATACATTAGTAGTTAGGAAAAATAAAAATTAAAAATTAAAACTGAAAATCATCAGGTCAGTCGATGCGCCGTATCTTATTGAAGAAGATACGCCGTATCGATCCTGGAATAAATACGGATCAGAATAAAGATGCGCCGCATCCTTAACCAGGGATGCGCCGCATTAAAATAAACTGATAAATAGTTTTAAAGTCAAAAATAAAAATGCAGAAAAATAAAATAAGATATGACCGTTGCAGGAGATGCGTCGCATCTCAGGATGGAGATGCGCCGTATCCTCGGCGGCCTGACTGACTCGACACAAAAACAGAATAGTAAAAGATAAATCCGGGTTGTCTCCCGGTAAGCACTTGTCTTTATTCCAGAGTCTTCAAGTTAGACTCACGTTCAGCTCTTTAATATCGATCATTGAAGGAGTCGGAAACATCGCGCTCCTTCATCGCCAATTCAGTAATATTGAACACTCCTTGATCGTCCTTAATTTCCACGCCGTTCTTCTTCAATATCTGTATGAACAAAGTCCTGTCCCTTTCGGGCAGAGATGACAAAATGATAGACGGGAAGTTCTTATTATCATATAGGCACAAATAAGCAAGGTGGGGTGGTAGTTCAATAAACACATCATTGTTCAAATTCGTTTTCTCAACTATTCTCCTACGTTTGTTAATTACCACACAATCATACCACTCATCATCAGAATCATTAACAACATTGCGTCTAAGTTCGGTAGGTACATTAAGGTCAATGAATTCCTCAAAGTTCTCATGATTAGGATTAGTTGAGTTGTTTTGAATCAATGTTTCTCCCATGAGTCTAGCTTCAAGATCGAGGTCCATAAGCTCTCTTAATCCTAGCACATAAACACCTCTAATTATGCTTTTAACAGGATCTTGACATTTATAGACTAATTTATTATTCCCTACCCTTAATGAAATTTTTCTCTTAAACACATCAATCGTAGCATGGGCAGTAGACAAGAAAGGTCTTCCGAGGATTAAAGGAATCTTAACATCCTCGGGCATGTCTAGTATAACAAAGTCTACGGGAAAAATAAACTGCTCAATCTTAACTAGCACATTATTAGCAATCCCTTCAGGTCGTTTTACCGTTTTATCAGCCAATTCAATAAGTAATTTAGTTGGTGCTAATTTTCCTAGTCCTAGGGTAGCGAATGTCTTAAGAGGCATAACACTAACACTAGCTCCTAAGTCAGCTAACACATTATTGAAAGATATATTATTAATAGAACAAGGTAGAGTAAAACTTCCTGGGTCTCTTTCTTTATGAGGCAAGGCATTTGAGTCGGTTGCAGGGCTCTCTTCTTTCATTGTTGCCTTGATCTCCTCTTCAATCTTTGTCTTCTCTTTTAGTAGTCTCCTTAAGCTGATTGAAGAATTAAAGAAAAATTCGGGTCTTGCACCATCATTACCATTCATCGATCTTCTAGGTATATTAAGAGTGACTTCTTCAGTGGTGCTTATGGCCTTGACATGATCTCTTGGGTTGGTTTCAGTTGAGCTCGGTAAACTTCCATATCCCCTTTCTTGAAGAACCTTGCTCATTTGACCAATTTGTTGTTCCAATGCTTTCATCGAAGCTCCTTGATTTCTTGTAGTAGTGTCCGTTGAAGCTCGGATTTCTTTGATCATAGCAGTATTCTCTTCATGTCTTTTAGCAGCATCGGTCATAATTTGCTTTAAAGTATCGTCTAAAGTCTGCCTCCTCTCTTGATAAGCGGGATTGAAGTTGTTCTTTTGATAGAATCCCGGACTAGCTTCCCTAAATCTTCCTGAAGGTCGGAATGGTTGTCCAAATTGGATGTAATATGCTTCTTCAAATGTCTCACTTTCATTCTTGTTCGGGCAATCTTTAGTGTAGTGAGGTCCTTCGCACTTTTCACATCCAACTTGGGCAGCATACGCTCTTTCATCACGCTTCTTCATTTCTCTACTAATTTTATCCAATTGAGCTTGAATAGCAGCAATCCCGTCAAAATTAGTGCTGCTCTTAGATCTAGTAGAGGTCCCATCGTGCCATTTTTGAGAATGATCGGCAGCTTCTTGGATTGCTTTCCTAGCATTAGTTGCACTCATCTGAGGTACGGCTCACTTAGCATCCAAAATCTGTCTTGTAGGCACGTCCAATCCTTGATAAAACAATATTATCTCCTGCATAGGGGTTAGATAGTGTTGAGGACATTTTATCAATAAATCTTTAAACCGTTCCCAAGCTTGATAAAGGCTTTCATCAGGCTCTTGCTTGAAACTATTGATAGCCTCCATCTTTTTAGCAGTCTTAGCAGGTGGACAATATCTCTTCAGGAATTTGCTCTTCAAATCTCCCCATGTAGTGATTGAACTAGCAGGTTCATTCCTTAGCCACTTGTTAGCAGCTCCTTTTAGCGAGATTGGAAAGATTCTTAGCATGAGTTGATCGGCATTGACTCCTTCTGAAGTAAACAAATCTGCAATCTCCAGGACCTTTTCAACATGCTCATTAGCATCCTCATGTTCCGTCCCACTGAAAGCATTCTCTCTAAGCTCTTTGAGAAACTGACCCTTCAACTCAAATTTTGACTTATCATCAAACTTAGGTCTAGCAACTCCTGAAGTGTAATCAGCACGGGTACTGTTCATGTATTCCTCCATAGTAGTGTTTTCGCCCATTGTTTCTGTTTCAACTTCCTCTTTTTCTTCAGAAAAGTAATCAAGCTCGAGTGAACTTGAAAGATCAAAGCCTTTTGTGTTGAAAAGCCTTTTAAGCGAATGTAGGGCTCGTTCAGGATCTTCGAAAGGTTGAATCAAGTTCTTCGTAGAACTCCTGGTCATGCACTTCCTGAAATCAACACAAAAATATCAGTAGGGTATGCTCGAGAAAGTAGTATATCAAATAATTAATAACGAAAACGGAATACGAAAAATTAAAGTTACTGATATCTACATACGATGCGCCGTATCCAAAGAGTTGGATACGCCGTATCTTAATACGTTAAAATTAAATCAGACTTTATCCAGAAAATAGATACGCCGCTTAGAATTTATGAATGCGTCGTATCGAATTAATTAATCAAAAATCAGCTTATCTAATTAAAATTAAATGCGTCGTATTAACGAAAGTTAATGCGCCGTATTTTCGTTATGTTTAAAAATAAATATCGATTTTTGATTCAGTAAGATGCGCCGTATCGATATAGATCGATGCGTCGTATCTGTTTAATAATTCGCAAACTGTTTTTAATTAAAATAATAGATACGCCGTATCTGCGAAAGCAGATGCGTCGTATGGCGTTAACGTTTAGAAAAAAAAATTTCTTAAAAACAGATACGCCGTATCTGCTAAAGCAGATGCGTCGTATTACTTTATCGTTTTAGAAAAAAAAATTTCTTATTAAAAACAGATACGCCGTATCTTGGGGAAAAGATGCGTCGTATCGAATTAATTAAACGCGTTGTATTTTTTAAAAATTAAACGTAATACGCCGTATCTGAGAGATCAGATGCGCCGTATCGTTTGATTTAGCACAGTACAACGATAGCAGAACAGAAAAATACGAAAAATAAAAATCAAATAAAACACACGAAAATAAAAACAAATAAAGCAAACAAATAACACAAAACAAATAACACACAGTACAACAAATATGCAAAATAATACAATGATGCAATTAATCTAATAAAAAGAAAAACCTAATTAAAATACTAATCAAATTAACAGATAATAACAATTCACTCCCCGGCAGCGGCGCCAAAAACTTGATGCGTGCGGTGTCGTAGTATAGTTTTAGCAGTTTTAATGCCTACTCAAGTTTTAAATTTATATTTAGCCGACTTATCAATAACACACACACTTAACGAGCAGTGTACCCGGTCAGTATGAATATAATGGTAAGTAGAGTGTCGATCACTAAGAGTGGAACGTATTATCTAGTTATTCTAATCAGTATTTTAATATCCTAACGCAAGGGGGTTTCAGCCTGAGAGACTGGCACGATTTTGTTTGCAATTAAATAATAAAATAAACCAATAGGCACGAATCAGCAAGTAGCACACACGTACACAGATAAATACTCGAGACAATAAGAGGGCTGTCCTTATAATTAAGTAGATTGTCACTTGTTTTATTGATAGCTTTATATGAAGTGTATGTAGTTAACCCTTTCTCGTTGGTCCTAATCTTATCGGCGAGTAAACCCTTAATGATTACTTATGTCTAAAAGTTATTCCTAAGTGATCAATTTAGTAATAACCGTAGGAGCCACATTATTTTCCGCAGTCAAATGCCCGCAAGCCACTAATAAACACAGAGGTTATCAATGCACTAATAAGTAGTAACCAAAGACATCAACATATAAACTTTAATTGATGGGAAAGCAAGTATTAAAGGGAGTGCAATCTTTCGTTGTCACATTACACAAGCCACCAATCCTGATGAATTAAAGTTTGCTAACACAATAAAACAAAACTACTTAATGAATTAAACACATGCAGCACCTTCTTACAGCTCTTGTATCTTTGATTTGGGTGTGTCTTGTGCTGCTGCCTTGACTGAATTCGTCCTTGGTTTCTGGTCTTCGGTCTTAGGTTAAAACTTTGGAACTTGTAATTCGTCTGGTCTACGGGGTATTTATAGTTTCTGTCTGAGGGAAGATGCGGCGCATCTAAGGAGTAGATGCGGCGCATGTACTTAACTTCGCGTGGGGTCCAAGATTATAATATTCAGGAATATTCGTACACCGCAAGAAGATGCGGCGTAACTCCATGATTAGATGCGGCGCATGTCCTCTTGTATCTTGGATCGTATCTGGTGATATCTTGATAGAGATGCGGCGCATGTCGAGAGTGAGATGCGGCGCATCTGGAGCAGATTAGTCTTGATCTTCTTCATTTTCGTAGACTCTTAACTTTATGCATGTTATGCTCCATAATCAGTCCAAAATTGCTAAGTTTTACCAAATGCTTGTTTTTACCTGAGAATTACAAAAGTAAACGATTAAGTATCAATCCTCATACATAATATAGTAAAACAAGTCAAATTAATAGGATAAATGATAGTAATAAAATGTACTTATTTGAGTTCATCACCTATGCAAAGGTGTGAGTTGTGTCACTATACCAATCATTCCACTCATGATTGTTTTAGAATCCTTTACTGCATGATATGCAAAAAGGAAGATCACAGGACCTCTGATCACCAATCATACACAGCCACATCAAAGATTGCAAACTTTAAAGCACAGGCTTTTAAGTATCCCTCTGATTCTAAGCAGAAACAGAAACAAAAGGCCAAGCCTTTTGCACCTTGCCCACACTGTGGCTTCAATGACCACCTTCTTGAGGATTGCCTTATGGACACTAGTTGTGACATATGTGAAGATCCCACTCATGACACCTCAGGACATGAGAAGGTCATTCAGACAAGAAGAGGAATCACCAAATCATCCTCTCAGTCTACTGAGTCTACTTCTGCAATCAAATGCAAAATCTATGGTAGCTCAGTCCATTCAACCACTGACCATTAATCAAATGTTACTTTTAAAAAGGCTATTAAAGCCAAGCCCTCCAAGAAGAGGGGTCCTAGAAAGAACTAACTCAGTTTACATTTGTGTAGTGACATGCCAGGGAGCCAGTTTGGCATCTAGATAGTGGATGTTCAAGGAGCATGACTGGTGTGAAAGAGTATCTGCACAAATATGTAGAAGAACCAGGACCTCAGGTGGTATTTGCTGATAACTCATCATTTCTCACTGAAGGTTATGGTTCAGTAAACTATAGTGGTATAGTCTTTACTAGGATAGCTTATGTCAATGGTCTTAAGTACAATTTAATCAGTGTCAGCCAACTATGTGATGCAAAATACATAGTTCAATTTGATGATAAGCAAGGAACCATCTTTAATGAAAATAAAGAAGTTGTCCTTATTGCCCCAAGAAGACAAGATGTTTATGTGTTAGACATGTCCACTCTAACACAGAATGGAACTTGTCTCTTTGCTAAAGCCACTGAAACTCTCAACTGGCTTTGGCATAAGAGACTCTCCCATCTAAACTTCAAAAACATAAACAATCTTGTGAAACAAAACAAGGTCCTTGGCTTACCATCACTTATGTTTTCAAAGGATAAACCATGCTCTGCTTGTGAAAAGGGTAAACATAATAGAGCATCCTTTAAAACCAAAACAAACTTTTCCTCAAGAACTGCCTTCATTTTCTCCATATGGATCTCTTTGGACCCATCAGTCCTAGATCCATCAACCATGAGAAGTATACTCTGGTCATAGTGGATGAATACTCAAGATATACTTGGCTTTACTTCCTGAACAAAAAGAGTCAGGCAGCTGGAACAATTATGTCCTTTGTCAGGAACATTGAAAATCAGAATGACATAAAAGTCAAACAGATAAGGACTGACAATGGGACAGAGTTCAGAAACCATGAACTTGAATGTTTCTGTGATGAGAAAGGAATATCCCAAAAAATTTCCTCTCCTTACACACCTGAACAAAATGGTGTTGCTGAAAGGAAAAATAGAACACTCATTGAAGCTGCTAGGACAATGTTAAATGGATCAGTCCTTTCCAAACACTTTTGGACTGAAGCAGTCAAAACTGCCTGTTATACACAAAACAGATCCACCATTGTCAAGAGACATAGCATAACCCCTTATGAGTTATTCAAGAGAAGGATCCCTAACATCAGCTACTTTCATGTCTTTGGGTGTCCTGTGTTTATTCATAATCACAAGGATCACTTAGGGAAATTTGATGCTAAGGCTGATGATGGATACTTCCTGGGATACTCACTTGTCTCAAAAGCATTCAGGGTGTTCAACACTAGGAGACAGCAAACTGAGGAAACATTCTATGTTACCTTTGATGACAGTTCTGAACCAATCATATTCTCAAACACCTCAGTGGAAGAGATAGGAATTGATGATTCATCAAGATATCCTCCTGATGAATATCATTATGAGAATGATCCTTCCACTCAATATCAAGCAAATGCTGATATCTCCTACTACATTGTCCCTCATAACCTTCCTTACCCAACCGTCACTGAGTTTGTTGAAGCACAAACAAATACTGATGCAATCAATCAGTCTAAACAGAGTGCTCAGGAACCAAACAATCTCAGTGATCAGCCAACCCAGTCAGACACTCAAGATCCTGAAGATCATCAAGTGTCTGCACCAGAACCTATACCTCCACCCAATCAGGCCTCCACAAGTTCTAAACAGTGTCCAAGACCTTAGGACAGTTGGATTAGGTCTCAAGATATAGAACTTGTCAATATAAATGGAGAGCCTACTAAAGGCATGCTCACTTGAAGCATGGCTGCAAAACTAAGAGCAGCCTCAGCCAATGAATGCCTGTTTGTGGACTTCATTTCCACAATTGAACCCAAAAGTGTCAAAGAAGCACTTAAACATCCTAGTAGGCTTCAGGCCATGCAAGATGAACTGGAACAGTTTGACAGAAACAAGGTAATGACTTTGGTCAAATGTCCTTAGGATGTTACAGTCATTGGCATGAAATGGGTGTTCAAAAACAAATCTGATGAAAATGGCATAGTCATTAAAAACAAGGCCAGACTTGTAGCCAATGGCTATAATCAACAAGAAGACATTTGCACCGGTGGTAAGGATGGAAGCCATCAGGATCTTCCTTGCATTTGCAACTTACATGAACTTCAAAGTGTACCAAATGGATGTAAAAATTGCATTCTTAAATGCTTCACTGAAAGAAGAAGTTTATGTTCAACAACCTCCTGGATTTGAAAGCAGTGAGTTTCCTGACTATGTCTGCAAGCTTGATAAAGCCCTTTATGGACTGAAACAAGCTCCTAGGGCATGGTATGAAATTCTTTCAGCTTTCCTCATCCAAAACAAATTTTTCAGAGGCAAGATAGAAAACGCATTGTTTATCTATAGGACAAATGGTGATGTCATCCTTGTACAAGTATATGTGGATGATATCATATTTGGCTCTACAAGTTATAAACTTTGCAAACAGTTTGAAAAACTGATGGCAAAGAAATTTGAAATGAGCATGATGGGAGAACTGACTTACTTCCTTGGACTACAAATCAAGCAGACTGATAAAGGAACCTCTATCAGTCATGAGAAGTATACCAGAAGCCTACTGAAAAAGTATGAGCTCAGTGACTGTGCCTCAGTCAAAACTCCCATGGTTCCCCCAAACAACCTTGGTCCTAACCTTGCTGGTAAACCAGTCAATCAAACTCTATTTAGAGGAATGATTGGGTCATTGATGTATCTACTTGCATCAAGGCCTGACATCCAATTCTCAGTCTGTTTATGTGCCAGATACCAATCTGACCCAAGAGAATCACATCTCACAGCTGTGAAAAGGATCCTCAGGTACCTGAAAGGTACTCCAAGCCTTGGATTGTACTATCCAAAATGCTCAGGCTTTGATCTCAAAAGATACTCAGACTCTGACTATGCTGGATGCAACATGGATAGAAAAAGCACCTCAGGCTCCTGCCAATTCCTTGGTGGAAAATTAGTCTGTTGGAGTGCTAAGAAGCGACAATCAGTTGCCATGTCCTCAGCAGAAGCTGAATATGTTGTAGCAGCCAGTTGTTGTGCAAATTTACTATGGATGAAAAGTCAACTCAGTGACTATGGCATCTATTATAAGATGGTTCCCATCTTTCGTGATAACACAAGTGCAATTGCAATCTCAAACAACCCTGTTCTTCATCAGAGAACCAAACACATTGATATAAGATATCATTTCATCAGGGACCATGTCATGAATGGTGACATTGAATTATACTTCATTCCCACTTAATATCAGCTAGCTGATATCTTCACCAAACCATTGGATGAACCAACTTTCACAAGACTGGAAGCTGAATTAGGAATGTTCGATATTGAGAATCAGTCAACTGATTAAATCCATCCAACTTAGTGTAAATTCTGAAAACCTCAGGTCCCTGACTCAATGTGTCTCTCAGTGAATAAGATCACTGAATAACCTCCCTAAACCCCTCAAGCTGAATGAAAAGTCACTCAGGGGCCTCAAGATGACATTCAATGCTAACTTAAATGCTCTAAGTGTTTAGTTAGCAAATGTACGAGGTTAGTAACTGAATACCTATTTAATATAGGAATATATGTTCTTTTGCCTTCTGGCATCCACATCTTGGGCCCCCACTTACCCACTTGGCATTTAATGTCTCTCCTCGTACATCATATATATGTGATGATGTAACTCTGCAAATAACACTTTTGTAGATGGCACAACTGTTCACCTCAACTGTTGCGCAAAACCCGGGAAAGTGGAGTGGTGGCATTTAATGCGGACTCCAAACGTTTTATACAAAATGATTTTCAAATTGTGAGAAAAAACCCGCTTAGTGCCAAAACCACCTCACCCCCTCCACTTCTCTCTAAATACCCCCAAACAAAATAATAAACACATGTTTTTTAGAAATCTTAATCAAACCTTTGCTTTTCTTTAAAAAATAAAATTGTATGTGTGATCTTCAACTTTAGACCCAGACCATTTTCTTCTTGCAAAACCAAGACCATCTTTTTAAATGGCTGCTTCTAAAGCTATAACCTGCGCCCCAAATGTGGAATTCACAATGAAGGGCGTGGATATGACCAAAAACAACGTCGTAGGGAATTTTGCCTACCCTGAAAAATTTTAGGCGTATAAGTATGTAGTTAAATACCTTCAAAACTGCTTTCTTTCTACGGTGTTTACCAAATCACCCCCAGTCATATACCATGACTATCTTAGGGAGTTCTGGTGTACTGCAGTAGCAACTAGTCCTGATGACATTAAGGACACCCTTATAACGTTCTCAGTGATGAACGGGAGAAAGAACCTCTCCCTGAATTACCAAACCTTCATCAAGGCCACAGGTCTTGATTTCGCTGAGAACTTCGACCCTCAGCCCACTGATGCAGAAGTAAAGGCCGAATTGCTTTTACTAGGGCCACATGGTGAAAAACATCCTGAAGTAGCCCCATGAACCTTATTGGCCAAAGCCCCAATAATCAAAACCTGGTTTCCTGCTGTCTGGATGATCCTGATGACCTTTGTCATTCACGTCCTTGGTGGCAATAAGTCCTCTACGAAGCAATTGAATGAATCACAACAAATGATTGTATTTAGCCTCCTGGAGGGCAGAAAAATAGATATTGGAGAGATAATCTTCAGAGACCTCATAGCCAAGCTATCAGGGAAATCTAGGCAAAGACACATGTCTTACCCTAGGTTCATTTCCTGTGTGCTTCAAGACTTACTAGGCTCCGAATATCTTAGGCCAAATGTATAGGGGTCCAACCTTGACGTCTTACACAAGGACAACTATTCGAGAGACCTCACTGAGGTCACACCAGTTCCCCTGACCACTTATATGCTAATGGTCATTCAGGGACAAGACGCTATTTCTCCTGTGCCTTCTCCTTCAAAGAAGGAGAAGAAGAAAAAGAAGGCAGGGTCCAGGAAGGTGGTTTAACCCAAACCACTTGCCACTGAGACCTCTGCCTCAAAGCCTAAAGAAAGGCAACCAACGTCCAAGACTACTGAGACACCCACAGTTGAGACCCCATTGGCCAAACAACAACCGCCAACGGAGGGTACTGAGAAATCACCGTCAGTGTCCTCGGGCAAACCCTCTCCTCAAGGCTCTACTGAAAAACACAAGTCAGTGGGGTCAGGAACCTTCCAACTCTCACATCCCGATGAAGGCATTAGAAAATCATCACCTTTGCCTGAGGGAGTACAGGGTCCTATACCCTCAGTAGAGCAGCACCACTCTGCTGAGAAGGGGACTCACACCTTTTCACATCCCGGTTACGGCTTTGGCATATCACAGCCAGAGTCTCAGGGAGGAC
This sequence comes from Artemisia tridentata subsp. tridentata, assembly GCA_021014915.2. Classification (NCBI taxonomy): domain Eukaryota; kingdom Viridiplantae; phylum Streptophyta; class Magnoliopsida; order Asterales; family Asteraceae; genus Artemisia; species Artemisia tridentata. Next base: position 196,099,035 of record CP139508.1, on the reverse strand, counting down.
CGGCCCCTAAATCTTCATCAAGGCAGCACAAACTTGGTGGAAAGGCGGGCCACAACATAGAACTTCTCGTTTACGATCCTGAGCAATCACACTCAGGGTCTCAGGGAGAAACGGCCCCTATATCCTCGTCAGGGTAGTACAACCCTGGTGAGAAGGGGGACCTCAACACTTCATTGCCTCATGATAGTACTGGAGAAACCCACCAGTCCTTGAAGGCACTCAAGGGGAGAAAGACTCAGGGGGCGTACGACCACCTGCTGATACGGAACCTAACACCCCCCATGGCGGATCTAGTCTCTCAGGAACTGACTCCATGGACCAGGCAGAGAAAACCCACTATATTCTCCTGGAGGGGTCAGAACCTGACCACAACAAATGTGAGCCCTCTTTTAAGGGGGAGCCGGATTCATCCAAGGTTCCCACTCTGGAAGATCTAGAAAGACAGCTAAATGAAAAGTCAGAGGGGGAAATGGTCAATTTTGTAGATGAAGACGTTTTTGGTGCTGGGGAGGAAATGGAGACTAAAACATACAACTCTCCTCAGCACACTGAACAACCACAATCATCCCTCCTCCTGAGGATCAACAACCCCAACCAAACCCAACATCATCATCATCATCAGGAAACTCATCTGCTCCTGCTACTCCTCCTTATTTGCAGAAGTACGATAACATTCTTCCACTCACTGAAAGGCAGCTGGTCAAGTTCCTCCGCAAGGCCAATACTGCTCTCTTTCGTGAGATCACAGAAGAACAATGGGATCAGCACACTGAAGCAGCAGTCTCCTATGCTGACTTCATGGCTAATGTTGAAGCATCTCAGGGCAAACTGCTTTAGGTCACCGCTCTCACTGACAAACAACTGGGTGACCTGAGGACATCTCTTGATGATATGGGTTCTGCATAAGACAAGCAGCTCTCCAATATACTACAGGCTCTTGATTCTATTCAGGAAGAATACAGAGATGATCCAGCCCTGATCACAAAGCTGACTGAGTTCATGGATACTCAGAAGACCACCTCCACCAACATTGCTGAGATCCTCAAGCTTCTCTAAGAGGTGGATCTAAAACCACTAAGGTCTCAGCAGGATGCAATTTAACAGTCAGTCGCTAATACCCAAGAGTGCCTGACAAATATATCCTCAGCCTTTGATCAGCTTTCCAACAAGCATAATGAGTTGATCAACCACTACACCAACAAGGTCACTGAACTCACTGAAACTCAAAGTACCATGGCGGATGACATCTCCGCACTGAAGAATGAGACCACTGACATCAAGAAGATGGTCTCCAGCATCCTGTCGATTCTTTAGACTTCTCCGGTTACCCCACCTCCTCAGTCAACATCTGCCTACACTAAAGCTCCAGCATTTGTTGAGGGGGAGAAATTTGATGAACCTATCCCTGAACCTACAACTTCCTCTGCACTTGTTGTTGCTACAATCCCTGTCCAACCTGAAGCAATAGCAACTGAAGTTCCTGAATCCTCCTCAAGTCAACCCCCTCCCACTGACAAAGGGAAGGGAATCATGGTGAATGAAGATCCTCCTCAATTACAACTGGTGAAGGCATCAACAGAAAGGCGTCCTGATCCAAATTTACCTTTTGAAGTCACCTTAGATGATGGGAGTAAATTCTTTCAAAGTCCACAGGAAGTGGCCGTAGTCCTTGATGAACAGGACAAAAGAAGGGCTGAAAAAGAGGCCGAGAAACTCAGTAGGCCTGAAATTGTTAAAGTGGCCAAGGAGGTAATCAAGGAAACTGATCAGGTCATCCAGGGGGATGAATTCCTCAAGCTTCAGACTGACCGCATCAAGGAACACAATCAGGAGGTCAAGCTCAAGGAAGAAAACCTATGAGAAGTATCTATGGTATTTGACAAAGACTAAGGGTGAAGGCACCATAACAGACATGACCATTCACAACACCAAGCCAGTAAGCATTACGGTTCACAGAGGACCAAGAAAGACTGAGATGAACAAACCCTTCAAATTCTCAGATTACGGGCTAAAAGAATGGGACATGATGGGGCCCATCCTAAGGAAGAAGCAAAACAAGTTTGTTCCTAATCTCCTAGCTACCCTGAACAGAAAATATGAGGAGATGGAAAGGGTGGCTAAGAGCCTGGGGATAGACCATGAGAAGGCACTAGCTTCTCATGGACTTGCAATTCCTGAACCTACTCAAAAGACTGAGAAGAAGAGGAAAGCTGTGGGACAGGAGCCTGAACTGTTCATAGCAGCTCTTCATTGCAACAGGATTCCTCCTTAAGGAGTCAAGTTTGTTCCTAACCTAGTCATCAAGCAGCCAGAGTATGATATTTTCTTTGTTGATGAGTTTAGCCAAGAGACCTTTCAACAAGTCACTGATATAAACCTTGTGGAAAAGACAACTCTTCTGGCATACAAGCTAATTGCACTTCACGTGAAGAGCCCTGAAAATGAAGAGTTTGTCAAGCTGATGGATAAGATGATGAATGAGAGACCTGACAAAGAAGTGTTAGGTGCTGTTTGTTTATTCAGACATTTTATGTCTGAATCTGAATACCACGTCTGAATCTGAATTAGTGGTCCAAAAGTCTGAATCTGAATTGTTTTAGTCTGTTTGTTTTTATAAAGTGTCTGAATAAACAAAAAACAATCCTTTCACTATAAAACAAACCAAAAGACCCTCCATTCATGATTATTAATAAAAAATCAAGACCAAAATGAGGAGATAAGGATTGAAAAGAAGTAGGTGTAAAGTTTAAGCTTTTCAGATGTAATCAGACATATTCAAATGTTTGAATGAATCAGACCCTATTCAGATGTATTCAGACTTCAGATGTCTGAATAAACAAACAGTCTGAATCTGAAAATGTCTGACCGAATCAGACTTCAGACATATTCAGATCTGAATGAGCCGAAACAAACACAACCTTAGTGTCTAAGAAGGCTAAGTTGCAACTCATGGGAATCTTGGAAAGCTGAGTACAAGGTCCCTGAGTATTATGTTTAGATATTAGGACAAATGTAATGATATTAATAAAATGATGGCCCATGTTTTGTTATATCAGTGTCCTTTAATAGTGATGAGTGCCTATTTACCCATCATTTTATGCCCATATTATAAATAAAAAAATGCTAAAAACGGCCAAATATACCAATTTATACTACAGATATCCTTGGTTTGTGTTTTTATGTATTTCAGGTACAAAAGGATTGAAAACTGGGCAAAAACGGACAAAACCGAGCTTGGATGGGAAAAAGAGCAAAAATGGACATTGCCGGATCGACTCGACACCATTTGAGCATTTAATGAAGAAATGAAAAGTCAACGTCAGTCCCGGGATAGGGCATTGGAATGAGCATGGAAAAATGAACCCGACACCAAAAATCCTATTTTCACAATTTACCCTCAACCTAATTACCCTAAACTCAATTTACCCTAAACCTAATTTACCCCAAATCCTTAAACCAAATCCACTCCAACCCATCACAAGCCCAACACCAAAAAATACCAGCCCAACTAAATCAAACCCGGATCCAACCCACCAAAAAAACCCAACCCGTACCACTTTTAGCTAATCCTTCAGTCAAGTCAATAAGTCAAGTCCTCCCTTCTCTTGTGTTTACCGCCAAAAGCAAACCCAGACACCATGTCCCCCCTACAACCTCTGCCACAGCCACCTTCCTCCCCAATGCACATCCTCACAAAGTCAACCCTTCCCCTTTTCATGTTACCAATGCCACTACCTGGGTATCCGATTATTTTTTGGCGCCAAAAACAGAATCAATGGCTGAGATTTCTCAAGACCAATCCAAGGGTTTAGAAGAGGCACAGAGGACAGAGGAGAAACCCTAGTTATTCTAGTATAAATAGAATATGATGTAAAGCCTTATGGCAGTCAGTCAATTAGCTAATTCTTAGTTTTTTTTAGTAGAGTTCTAATTTTAATTTAAGTTTTTTTTAGTTGTACTTTAGTTCCAGGTTAATTAGTTTCAAATCATCTTTGTCTTTCAAGTATTGTACTAATTTCCAAGATTAATGAAATTCAAGTTTTTCATCATCTGTTAATTCGAATTAAAATTTAGCCTCTGTCAAGATAATCCACAGGCCTTCATTACCCTTCCTATAAGCTTATATAAGCTCATGATAGCTTTTTGTAAGCTTATAATAGATTAAAACACATTTAATTTCAAAAAGTCAAATAAAGTCAAAACAATCAACATGGTCAAGGAAGCTGGAGCATGGTGAATTGTGGATGGCCATGGGTTAGAGCTTCTTGGGAAGCATTAGGATAGTTTGGAACTGAATTTGATCTTGGTTTTGAGAAATAGGAGTTGTAAGACATTTTTCATTTTAGCTTATTTAATTGCTTATTACTGTTCATTAGCTTATTTATGTGCTTATTTGCTTTATTGTAGCTTATTTGTCCTTGTTATTGTGATTTAAGTTAGTTTAATAGCTTGTGTTTGCTATTTCTTGGTTTTACCTTAAAAAGCCTTAAAAAGGCAAAAATTAGCATAAGTCCTTATAGCTTATTAGGGTGTTTAATTCTCATTGAAAAATGCTCCTTAGGGCTTAATACACCTAGACCACAATTAGTGTTTCAGAAATTTGAGCTGAATAGGTCTAATTCAGTTCTCGGTTTCATTTCAGTCTGCTTAAGGAGTGTTTAGTTTAAGGTTGTTTTGGGTAGAATATTATGGCTACTGTTCATGTGCTATTTTGGGTGGTTTAATCTTGCCTAAATCAGCTTGCATTAGTTGTTAGAAAAATCTTTTAATATGTTTTTGTAGTTTGAGATTGTCTTAGTTAGCTAGTATAATTGTAGGGTGCTAAATTGGTCAAAACTGCTTAAAATAGCTACAAGCCATTTCTGACCCAACTTGTAGTATTTCTGAGTCTCTCTTTTGTCCATCTAATGGATTTAGAGTGGTTTGTTAAGTCTCATTAGGAGTTGAGAAGCTTTTGACCAAAATGGCCAAAAACAGTCCTCATTAGAATAGCAGACTGCATATTTTTCAAATTGCCATTTTCAGCTGATGTTTTTCATTTTTCATTTGTTCATATTAAGTTAGAATAAGCTGAAATTTGGCACAGATGATATTGGGCTGCTTATCTAGTTGTCCCATATTTTTGTGATTTTTTATATCAGCTTTTCACCAGCTTTTTAGTAGCTTAAAATACTACCTTTTTCCCCTGCACTCAGCATACATCAGTGGCCTTATTGGCTTATTTTGATGTTTTCTGAGCTTATTGCCTTTCTTAGTTAGCTTATTCTAATTCCTTTAGTTCATGTAGATTATTCCTAGTCTACCTTAGCTTATTTTCAGTTTTAGTTTAGCTTATAAACAGCTTATTCGTCCTTTAAGCTTAATGCCTTTGTTTGTTTCTTCATATAACCACTGTTCTGATTTGAAAAGCTCTTTCTGAGCTTATTTTAAGTTTTCAAATATAAGTGTAGTATTAAAAAGTGCTTATTATTTAGTACTTAATTAGTTTTAAAAGAGAGAAAAAAAAGTAGTTTAGCAAAAAGGCTGAGCCAGGGATTCGAACCCTGGTCTCTAGCCCTCTCAAGCCTCACAACACACTCACCTCACCATCTGCCCTTGGGTCTTCTACGGGTATATCCTTGCATCATTTTTTTAACCCACTTTTTCATTTATAAGCTTATTCTCCTTTTTGCTTTTTAAACTGCTTATCCCAATAAGCAGTTGCCTAGTTTTTATTTTTCATAGAATCTGCTGATCCTAAAGGACTTTTCTGTAATTTTTCGTAATTTTCCATCTACATTTAGTATTTTTAATTAATTTTTCTTTTAAATTTAGTTTTTAATTCATAATAAAAAATATAATTCTTTTTTCTAAAATTTTCTTTTATCATTTTGGACTTAGGAAAAATAAATTTGCACTTGTAGGGTTAATTTTTAAAGATTTTAGTTTTTAGGCTCGTTTTTGAATTCCCGTTTACGTTTTTAGCATAATTTGATTTTAGCTTTATTTTCTTTGTATATTTGCTTTTCATATCTTAATTAGAATTAAAAAAACACAATAATCCAAAATCCACACTTCAAGCACTTTAATTCCAAACCGAAAACGAAATCCTCGATTCACACCTCGTTGGGACACGACCCGGGTAATCGCTTGCCCGGTATCTCATATCGTATTCACGGGTTTTGCAAGTTGGCCTTTTTCCTAAAGGGTTGGCTTATTGATTCCCGCGTATCACGCGTATCCGATATATATTTTTATACAGATCAAATAGCTTTCTTGTATATTCAGTGTGAGAAGAAGCCCATTTGCTCACTCACAACTGATCAAAATACTTAGACATAATTTATATCCAAATAGGGGGAGATTGTTGGGTCCGTCAGTACCCAAGCGTCCTGAAAACAAGATTTGAATACAAATTAGCTCAAGTGTTAATCAACCTTAAATACTCTCAAGTCACTGAGTGAACAGTCACGCAGTGAGTTACCTTCAGGATGATTAGGATGAGTCTAAGAAGAAAGATTCACCATTCAGTGAGGCGGAACTCCCTGAGTGTGACTTAAGCCGAAAAAGAAGGTAATGGGTTCAGTGAGTGATGACAAGAACTCACTGAACCCCCAGTCTCCTCAACAACAATTATAATTGAAGACTGAAGACTGAAGACCAAGCCTGAAGAATCTGAAGTCTGAAAGAAAGGCGGGACAAGGCGGGAAATGTTTGAATAGATAAGGAAATGTCCTTATCAGGGCCAAAGTCAAACTTTTCCTAAATGGCGTGAGAACAAGAACAGTGTTATCACTGACGCTCAGAAAGTGGTTTCAACCTTATCCCAAAATAGATTCTTGTATCTGTCTAAATACTGTTGTATTTTGACAGACTAGCTAGGCCATTCTTTTTGTACTTTTTAGTCACGGGTGCTCTTTTATACATGTGTATAAATAGGAGTCATAAGGGAGAAAAGTGGAAAAGTTTTGTGCATTAAAAGCTTAGACTTTCACAAAACCACTTTTCTCCCCCAAAGAGCAACCTATTCCCTGAGATAGCTCAGTGGTTCATTCATTGTTGCCACTCAAGCATAGCTTGAGTTTGTGTGGACAACACCATACCTTGTCGTTTCAATCCCACGTGTTATTTCCGCTAACACATGGGTATAGATTCTTTTGATTAATTTCTAATAAGAATTTAAACGTTGAAAAACTTGTATTTTTATCTTTACGTTTTACTTATTTGTTTAAATTAATCAATACGTTAATTCAGTCATGAAACACAATTAGACTAACTTTGTAGTTATTTCTATTTGTGTAACGGGAACAACAACAGGTCCTCAAGATTTTTTCTTTTTTCATTTTCTTGATGTCAATGTTTTTATAGAACAAAGTTATAAAATGTTTATATGGTTTTCATGGCTTCCAACTTATCCTACTGCTATGTTAAATAGTGTCAGAGATGGTGAGGGGTTAAACCTTGTACTATATTTCAAACTTTCAGAAACATACGAGGCTGATGCATCTTCTCAGTTTCAAGAGAGGTTCAAAGTAACCACGACAACACATGTCATTTTTTTATTCTTAAGAAACAGCTTTTCTATACTATGTATACAAGAGCTCAAAGAAGTTCTTCTATTGCCAAAATATGATAGTACAAACTACTAGATGAAATAATGGATTTTGGTTACCCGCAATATACTGAAGCAAAGATTCTAAGTGAGTTTATCAAGACTGATGCTTATAAATTGGAAGGTACACAAAGGCCTCCAATGGCAGTAACCAATGTTGTATCGTGGTGAAATGAAGGCATACATTACAAAAAGAATGAAGTAAGTATCTCTTCCGCAAGGGCTATGATATTGATGTTATGCTACTGATATCAGTATTGTAAAATTTTTCTGTTATCTTTTGCTATTAGGTATTCTTTGATGTGATTGATAGTATTAATATACTTGACAACAGTAACAGGCAGGTAATAAGATCGGAAGTTGTTGGAGCACTAAAGATGCTGACATGTTTGAGGTGTTCTAAATTTCTGTTTATTATGCATTATTCTATCTCAAAGACTAATTTATTTTACCCGAAAATGCATTAGCTATGAAACTCTGTTTACTTCACATGTAACAAACGTGTGCTTGACGTGCAAACTTTGCCTAAATAATATTCACATGTTGGGCCGTTTAGCAATTAAGGGGTGTTTTGGATTGTAAATTTTCAAGTGCTTATCTACTAAAATGAAATTTAAAGTGCATATTTTTAGAGTTAAATAAGCAAGTGCGCAGTTTATCCAAACACTCAATACTGTTATCTACTTCATAATAGATTAGCATATAAGCACTTGAATAAGCAATCTGAAACACCTTCAATGGTGAAACCTATAAATTTAGTATAACCTCTTTGCTGAAGTTTTAGTCTATAAGTGACCAAACATGTGTGAATGTTTCTTGCAGCGGAATGCCTGAGTGCAACCTTGGGCTTACCGACAGATTTATGATGGATGCTCAAGGTCGAGCACCAAAAGGAAAATCCATTGCCGAGAGGTTCTTGAGCAAACTACTTGAGAATGAGGTACTTCATAAACATAATATAGATCCCATTGTATGCATATGACCTATGACTATGAGTGTATTTATGTATTCATGCTGTTTTGGGGACAACTTATCATATGACCTTCTTCAGGAGGATATCGAGGCTCAAGGTCCAGTAGTGTTTGACAATGGTGTCTCTCATATATTCATTTGACACAACAATGTCTACTTAATGGCCATATCAAGGCAAAACTGTAATGTTGCTAGCCTCATTGTATTTCTCCATCGTTTATCCAGTTTGAGTACCCTAAACTGTTTTCCATAGTAATGCTAATATGTTATACTTTTGCTCGATATCATCACGTGACTATTTCTTAATAGTTTATCACTTTATTCAGGTTTTTGAGTATTATTTTGAAGAGTTGGAAGAGGAATCGCTTAGAGATAACTTTGTTGTGGTGGTATGAACAAACCCTTTTCTGACCTATGATTGATTAAGTACATTAGTCAAGCTCAATCTATCGCAAATATAACCTCACGCTTGCCAAAATATGACAGTACGAACTACTGGATGAAATGATGGATTTTGGTTACCCGCAATATACTGAAGCAAAGATTCTAAGCGAGTTTATCAAGACTGATGCTCATAAATTGGAAGGTACACAAAGGCCTCCAATGGGAGTAACCAATGATGTATCATGGCGAAATGAAGGAATAGATTACAAAAAGAATGAAGTAAGTATCTCTTCCGCATGGGCTATGATAATGATGTTATGCTACTAATATCAACACTGTAAAATTTTTTTGTTATCTTTTGCTATAAGGTATTCTTGGATGTGATTGAGAGTATTAACATACTTGACAACAGTAACAGGCAGGTAATAAGATCGAAAGTTGTTGTTGCATTAAAGATGATGACATGTTTGAGGTGTTCTAAATTTTTGTTTATTATCCATTATTCTATCTCAAAGACTAATTTATTTTACCCGAAAATGCATTAGCTATGAAACTCTGTTTACTTCACATGTAACAAACGTGTACTTGACGTGCAAACTTTGCCTAAATAATATTCACATGTTGGGCCGTTTAGCAATTAGGGGGTGTTTAGGACTGTAAATTTTCAAGTGCTTATCTACTAAAATGAAATTTAAAGTGCATATTTTTAGAGTTAAATAAGCAAATGCGCAGTTTATCCGAACACTCAATACTGTTATCTACTTCATAATAGATTAGCATATAAGCACTTGAATAAGCAATCTGAAACACCCTCAACGGTGAAACCTTTAAATTTAGTATAACCTCTTTGCTGCAGTTTTAGTCTATAAGTGACCAAACATGTGTTACTTAATTTATTCCTTAGACACTTTTTCAGCAATTTTTACCTACCTTCTTTCGCTATAGTAAAATATGTCAACAATATTCATAAGCTTAGGACCCTTTCTTTCAACATGTACACTTTCCAATCATTTTTTACCACCCTTATTTCGCTATAGTAAAATAAGCCAACGATAATTATAAGTCATGCCCGCCCTTATATGCCCGGGAGGGCTTATAATTCATGCCCGCCCAGGTGGGCGGGCTTTGACAACTAGTATATATATATATATATATATATATATATATATATATATATATGCACTAAATCTTGAAAAAAAAAAAAAAAAAAAAAAAAACGGTATTTATTTAAAAAATTCAAAAAATAAAATAAAATAAAAATTGTCTTTTACTATTATACCTTTTCGGATTAAATAAAAAATTTAATATTTAAAAAAAAATAGATATTTTCAAAAATGTCATTTTGCATTGATATGTTGCACACTATGCATTATTAAGAGTACATAAGTGGTTCTCGCAGTTCTCGCAGATAAGGTGGTTCTGACAAGAAAGCGACCCATTTCCAGATCTGGACCTCCCATTTCCAGATCTGATCTTAACTTTTGTAAAAATGTTAAGATCTGAGGCAACGATCACGGTACCAATTGACCATTAAAACGATTTTTTTAATTTTTTCCCTTTTGAGCGATCTTTACTATTGTTGTCTTCTTTACTTTTTTTTTTTCCAGATTTTTCTGAGCACTTTTTTTTTTTTTTTTTTTTTTTTTTTTTTTTTTTTTTTTTTTTTTTTTTTGAGTATGAGTCCTACCGTGATATTAAAAATATTATGAAAGGGTTTTATGATAGTTACAGTGATACTATAAAACCAACATGATATTAAGCTTTGTTACATGTAAAAATGAACCGTGATATTAAAAACCCATGATAGTTAAGGTCATATTATAAAACCAACGTGATATAAAACTTTTTTACATGTAAAAATGAACCATGATATTGAAAAAGTTACTTTGATATTAGTAAAAAATTTAATATCATTGTTATAAAATTTTGGCGGGAAAAAAAAACTATTTTTTTTTGGGGGGGGGGGGGGGGGGTGGGGTGACACATGTAATATGATGTGGCATGGTGATGTAGCAAGGTGACACATGCCAATGTCACAATCATTCCTTCACTTTTTATTATAAGATCCTTTTTAGAATAACCTCATATATATATATATATATATATATATATATATATATATATATATATATATATATATATATATATATATATATATATATATATATGGTGGGGATACATTGAAAAGTCCCTTAAAATAAGAAAGATGAGAAGCCCTCCTAACCGTCGGATTGGATTTGTGAGATGAAAAACGCGGAGGGGCATACTCGTAAATTGTGCAAACTCTAAGGACAAATCTATAACATACACAACTAACATCCCTCACTCACCCAGACTATTCATTCCATATCTAAACCATTTTTTCTTTTTCTTTTTCTCTCTCTAAAATTTCACTCCCTCTATCTAAAAACTACTGATTCATAAATCCACATCTAAACTATCAAATTACAGTTCATAAATCCAATCGTTACTGCATCACAATATAATCATTAACTAATATTCCATAAAATAAGTAAAGCAGTCCCAAATAAATGTATCAGAGTCGACTATGACCATGGCCCTTGCTAAGCGCCTCCAAAAATAAGCTATCACCTTAAACCTGAAAATACATGCTAAAAGGGTCAGCTTAAGTTGGTGAGTTCATAGGTTTTAGTTTAAAACAGTATGGTTGAACCCAAAGGTTTTCGAGTTCAAATCATCATTCACAAATAAGTCAAGTTCAACGTAGGCTCACACTGCCTAAATCACCATTCCAAAACCAAATCTGCAATAATAACATTTATAATAACAGTGGACCAAAATCAGTAAATAGTATGCTATACGTGACTAGGTCGCAACCAACCAAACCAAACCAAACCCACACTTGGGTGTATCCAAATACAATAGCAATTTCCTATAGGTGCACACTACGGATGTGTATAGGCACAGGAGCCCTCGGTAAAAGGCACAAAGAGCCCTTGTTAGTGATTAGGCACAAAGAGCCCTTGTATATAATAACCATAGTCAACTAGCATAGCAACATATCGAAAACATAAAATAACAGTTGGTCCATTCAAAACGGTTTTACATGTTTTCTCACCCAAGTTTAATAAAACATTAATAAGAGTAAAAATGGGGCTAAGAAACTCACATTTATATCTGTTAATAACATAACGCCTTTAAATAACCAATTCAAATATTTCAGTCAAACAGTCAAATATTGAGTAAACAGTTCGCGTATTTCAAATAAACAGTTATTGAGTTTAGTTAGAACGAGCATGTATTCTCTCCCAAAATAGTTTAAAAACCAGTAAAAGTAGGGGCCATGAACTCACCTTAGCCACAGTAATGCAAAGATCACAACTGACATGACTGGCATCAAGGAGCAAAACACAACCGTCTCAAGACATACAGCACGACGGTTCCAAGATATACAGGCACAACGGTACACAACGCTCTAGGATCGGTACAACCTAATACGTATACGATTATCTCAAAATACGACCCGCACAATAATAAAGTCTATAAAAGACAGCATGTCATAGTTTTCGTGGATTACACGATTTCAAAATTTATCAAAAGCTTAGTATCAACATTTCGTGTGGTGTGGTAAGAAAACATAGACTCGACATACAACTCACGCCAAAGAGAATAGACATCGACATAATCGAGAAAATACTGATGAGAACTCAAACCAAAGAAGACAAATCTATAAGTTAACGACCAATAAACACCTCAAATAAAATATCTCAGTTTGTACATTTCGGTATTTACCCCGATATCCCAAATAATTTCTATAAAACATAAACGCCTTATAAATAGAAATAGTTTAACTAATCAAAATCAGTTTTCTCAAGTCGTTGTGACTTTAGTTAACCAAGTTTGACATTTCAATATCTTATAAATTTTATGTTTCGTTATCATCCACGTAATTATTAGTTTTGGGTTTATTGAATATTTTGTGTCCGGTACGAGTCTAATATATTAAAGTCTTTTCGAGTTTAATATATTATACCGTCTCAAGTCTCAAAATGTCCAATGAATCCAATATCTAGTATCGTATGTCTGATAACGATCCATAATTGTCCAAACGTCCAAGTATAATAGTCAATTCCAAATATTTATTCCGTATTCAAATCCAATTCACGATTCCAAATAAAATCCGAAACGTACCATCTGATCACTAATATCAAAACAAAATTTATATATCACAAGTTAAATAGGTTTTGATGAACCCAATTAATTAATACTCACCAAAATAATTTTGTAGCCAAACACACTTTTAACTTTTCACAACCAAAATATATAACACCACTTTTGTTATGTTCAGTGGGCTTGAGGCCTGACCGAAAACTATATGGACCAATAAAATGATAAACTCAATCCGACACCAAATAAGCCCACAATCCCTCAACCCAATCGAAACCAGGAAGAACAATGTGATAAGCAGTTTTAAATGAAGCGGTTTAAAATGTGAAACCATAAATAAGCAGTTTTAACGTCACCTCAATAAGCCACCAAAATAAGATGGAGGAACAATAGGTTTAAAACAAACAAACACTCCCTATACGGTTTTGACTCGAAATAGAAAGTAATCAGTAACAAAAAATGGGCACCCTCTCGGGGCATGAATCAAACCGAGACTTAAAACAACATTCAAACAAGCTCACAAGCCTATTATAAAACTCAAATACGCAACATATGTATAAAATACGCAGGTCCGAATCTGAAATCCATGTCTAACAACACAATAACCTCAGAATTAGCACAACCACATCAAACTTCAACTGGAATTAATTCTAAACATGAAACTGAGATACCAAACGGTTTTCTTAACCCGGGATGAAACTATAGCACCAAAGGGGTCTCGACCCGACCCATTTTTAGAACAATCCAAACACCATAAACAGTTTTTTTTTCTTACCACACGAAAAGGTTTAAATACACGATTATATCCAGTTTTTAATCACGACAAAATAGTAACTTGTTGTAATAAATTTTGAATCCACGAAAAAAGTAACAAAATAATTAAAGTCGGTTAAATAAATAAACGACATGAGTGGTTTTACCATACCACGTGGACGAACGAGGGGGGGGGGGAAAGTGAGGCGGCGGAGGTGGTGGTGACGCGTTGTGGTGGAGGCTGTGGTGGCTGATGACCTTCTCGAACCAACAGTAAACAACCATTCGATCTAAAAAAAAACTGTTATGACTAGAAATCTAACCTTATCACTACAAACTAACTACTATATATTAAACTAGTGATACTCAACAATAGATAATAATAAATATGAAAGAGATGGTGTGATGGATCGTATGATATAAATTTCAACCGAATGTTTATTAGATTCAAGTGAAAGAAATAAAACAAACAAACTATTAGTGCACACACACACCTACACACTCTCACCTTTACACTACTTTGAGGCGCACATGATATGGAGGTGAGAGTGTGTATTTATAGATGAGTGGTGTTGCCCTAAAGGCTCTTGGTGGGCTTTGGATGGGCTTGTGTTGGACTAGATCGTTTCTAAGAAATACATGGACTTTTACTAATACAATTTAGCTTAGTCCAACATAAGGCCCTTTTTCTACTATTCTTTTACACATAATCGATACACACTTAAAAGATAAATGAAATACAAATGACCATCACTTCAATATTAAATTTAAATGCTAACAATCTCCCCCTAAGGGATGGTCATTTCAATGATGCTCCCGGTGATTGGTCTTTTGTCTTCAACGTCTTGAACTTAGTGTGTCGATGTAGAATAGTCTTCATTCATTGTTCCTTCATGCTATGTGATCTTCAAAATAATCATCTTTTGGTCGTTCTTGCCTTGATCAATATCTTCGTGTGGTGATGCGTCTTGTCCTCCAACATACTCATACATTGTTAACTTCATACTTATGCTAACAATCTCCCCTTATTCTTTCCTCATTTGATATATGAACTCGTTCTTGACATCTTGTTGATCCCATTTGAGCTTCACGATCTTATTAATTACTTTAGATATAAACCTAAAGCAATCGGTATAGAAACTGATCTTGAGTTGTATATCAAATATTATGCGGAACTTAATATTTGATCTTAAGAAGAATTAAACACAAACGAATTCTCAAACAACACTTCAATATATTAATACGATTGCTCGATAGAAATAGGGTTACAAGAAACCTTGAAGTGTAAAACAATAATGATACGTGTCTAAAACCTAACCCTAAACCATCCTTTTATAGACTAAGGAGTCCTAGTCGGTTACAAAACTTTTTATACACGAAAAATATCTTTACGTATCTTTTCTATACATATCCTTAACATACTATACATATCCAATAAGCAGCAGCATAATCTTCCTAGCAGCAGAGTCTTCGTGGCTAGCAGCAGAGTTATAAAAAGCTTATTATCCCAATCCAGCAGAGTTACCAAACAGCAGAGTTATAGTCTAATCAGCAGAGTTACTTAACTAATCAGCAGAGTAACACTTAGCATATTTCACGAACAACAACATCTTTAGACCCAACAATCCTCCCTTAAACTTGATATTTCTTCTTAAAAACATCAAGTTTTCTTTAAACCCAGCTAATCACCAGGAGGATGCTTCCAAACACTTTACTGTTTTGAGGTCTTTGATTCCAGCACTTTTCTATACCTCTCCACTAACTCAAAAGCTTGATGATCTGATAAAAATGGTCTTTGCAAACTCAGCATTCCAGGTTGTAGCATATTAGTCAGAAGAGCAGTATTCTTGAACACAGGATAATCTTTCTCTGTTAACATGTATAAACACAAACCATTACTTCCAGTCAATGCATGTACTCCACTTGATTGATATAGATACCATCTGATAACTTTGCTTGAACTTATCAAATTCTTCCAATCAAGACTTCTTTCATCAGGTTCAAACATATTCTTCAAATAGTAATAGTTGAGTCTTTCATGCACCACCTCTGGTCTAGTATCACCATAATTCATCTTGTAAAGCTTCCAGAGTTGTAGAATATCATCCCTATCCATGTAGTGCAACATTTGAGAAAAACTGATATATGCCACACTTGAACCATTTGATCTCTTAATCCCCCAGCATGCTTGACTACCATCTAAAACATCATGTGAGTAGGAAATGATTGGGTATTTTGTTGACAAAGGAACTACATTAAGTAACTCAGGTTCTTCTTGAGGTTTATGAACTGTGAAATCCATAATCCTTTTCATATCATCTGCAGTCACTTCTTCAAAATTATGCTCATCACTATCCTCTTTCTCTGAATCACTCATCAATACTGACTGAGTTCTTCTCTTCTTCCTAGCCACCTGCTTTACTCTCCTCCCATATCTTTTTATACCAACAGAGGATTCAGTCTTTACTTCAGCTTCAACAATAACCTCTTTCTCCTTTTCAGCATCAGACACTATGGGCTTTTTAACACTTGACTCAGGATTCATGTAAGCATTTGGTGCTACTTTTATTCTTGTAAGCTTAGCAACCTCATCATCATTCAGTGGATCAATTTTGCTTTCTATCTCCTTCCTTGCTGCTTCATACTTCTTTTCAACATTTTCATATGACAAAAGCTTCAAATCTTTTAATTTCCAATTCTTCATATGTCTCAGATAATATTCTTGATGAGTTCTGAGTTCCCTTCTTGTAGGAGGTTTAAGCACTTTCTTTTTCTTCCTCTGATTGACCAACTTCTTCTTTTGTTTTTCTTTAAACTCTTCCAAGAAGTCAAACTCATTTGTAGCAGCAAAATCATCTTTTAACTCTTCTTTCACCTTAACCCATTTGATAGCAGCCTCATTACTTGCTTGTTCATCTTCCCAGTTTTCAAGTAATGCTCTGGTTTTTGCCTCATTCTCAGCCAGCTGCCGTTGTCTGTCAAGCTCTTTTTGCTCATCTTCTTCTACCAATTTTCTTGCAGCATCTAAATCATACCTAGATTGATCCTCTTTTGACCAGAATTCAAAAGGAATATGCCATGGAAAAGAGTCATCTAATTTGCCTTTACCTTTACCAATGTATGTTGGTTGTGTAGATTTAAACACTGGTTCAGGTTCTCTTATGGTAACTCCTTTTGCTTTTGGTCTTGTAGGTTGTGGTGCAGGTTTAGGTGAAATCTATTTTGGTGTAGGTGTTTTGGTTCCAAGGTTTAGCAATACTTGGGCTAAGGGTAGTGTATCATCATCTAGTTCAACAGTATCCTTTTCTCCTGCACTCTTCTCTGTATTTGCAGCAGAGTCCTTTAACCCATCAGCAGAGTGTTCTGCTCCAGCAACAAAGTCAATCTGTGCATTTTTATTACCAATATCAGCAACATTTTCACTTGTTTCTTTTACAACCTCCCCTGAACCTATTATATCCTCCTGATCATTCCTCCCCTGTTTGGAAGCATCTTCCTCCAGACATGGTTTGGAACTCTTCCTCTTCTTGGACTTCAGAATGTGAGGAAATCTTGCTCTTTTCCATCAAACACTCTCCAAATGCTTAACCCTTAACTTCAGTCTGTGAATGATTGCATCTTGAGAGTGTTGAGTATTCTTCATAACCTGCAACTCTTCAGTAAGAGCAAGAACCTCTGTTGACAATTTGGTACATTTATCCGTCAATACATGAAGTTGTTTCAGAATAGTCTCACCACTTCGGTCTGTGTTACCTGACCCGAGAGGTGGATCATTGACATTGACATTTTGTACAAGTGGAGTAGCCATCAATTCAATATGTGGATGTTCAAGACTAGCCTCAACACTTTGACCTGTGTGACCTGGTCCGAGAGGTGTATCATAGGCATTGACATTTTGTACTATATCATCCATCAATTCAGTAGTAGTTTCATGTCTGTCCTCATCACTTCGGGATGTGTTAACTTCCCTGAGAGGTGAATCTTGGGACAAAAACTCAGTCTCAACCCTAGGTTGAACATCTGAGCCCCCCATATTAGCCAGTTGGCTGGGGTTACCATCTTGTGCAGTAGGTTCAAGTGAACCTTCAGCATTAGATGTTGCCAAGGTTGGGGTGTTGCCTATGTTGACACTGGCCTGCTCAGTTACTAAACCAGAGACAGTAGTGTCAGCCCCTTCCTTCATGCCATCTCCATCACCTATGGCAGCCTCATCTGCTACCATACCAGCACTAGTCTGAGGTAACTGAGTGTCCTGTTCATATGAAAGCCTAGGTGAATGGGTAGTTTGGGGTTCATTAGAGGATGATTCATTCAAACTTGAAGATGAGGATGTGTGATGGGAAGCTGTGGGAGTTCCAGCTTCTTCATCCTCATTAACAGCAGCTACAATGTCCAACATGTATTGAGATAGGGGAGTGATGGTACCAGAAAAACCTTTCCCATTTTTCTTCAGAAAAGCAAACATTTTGATTTCCATTCTGCTACTTGGCTCAATATTTGTATGTTCCAAAGGTTCTTTTAGTTGATGGTTTATAATGAGTTGTAAAAACCTTGGATACAAATAAAACTGCTTTTTAATATACTTCTTCATACCTTCAAAAATCATGGATGAAAAATCAAACGGTTGTCCTGTGGCCAAACAAACGAAGGCCATGGCTTGAGGAGCACTAAATTCATTCCATCCACCTACTTTAGGAAACAAACAATGTTGAAGAGTATGCAAAAGAAACTTCCAATGTGAACAAAGAAGACCTTTATAATAAGTTCCAGTAGCCTCAGGCCTCTCATACCCAATTTTCTCTAGCTCAGTCAAAATAACATCTGTGGTAAGATTAGGGGGTGTTGGAACACCTGATAGACGAAGGCTTCTCTTAATAGATGTTTCACTAACTACAATACTCTCTCCATCCACACTACCTATCAACATTTCCTCTCCGTCTAGTGTATCAAGCTTAACAGTTGACCAAAACTGGTGCATATGAGATTTAAATATAGGAGGATCAACTGTTAAAGCATACCTTAAGCGAGATGCACTGAGAAAATCCATGACTTCATGAAAACCTTCAGCAGCCGAAACCTTGCTAAGAAAAGCAATCTGATTGTGCTCATCAGGAAACTTTCGTCGAGCCATTTTGATTTTGGGGGTTTTGGATATAATGAGGTGTATTAGTGTTTTTGGGTGAGAATTAGATGTAATTTTGAGCAATTAAAAAGTAATGAGATCGAATTGGTGCTTGAGACCATTTTGATCTAATTAGGTTTTAAGACGCGCCAAAATTTTCAATTTGACCCCTTTACTTTCAAACTCAGCAGCAGAGTTATGAAAAGTTTGACCAAAAGTCAACTTTCCCAAAATCTCCAAATTTAATTCCTCAAGCAGAGTAAATACGATACCAATTCCTCATTTAAGTCTATAAATCCCTCAATCTCTTAGCAAATCCCCAATTTCACAAACCCTAACACAAAAATCAAATAACCATGAGTGCATCAAAAGCACCGATCATCGAAATTTCCTCTGATTCCTCTTCCGATACTTCACTAGGATGGGAAAATTATTTTCCCCCAATTGCATCTTCTGCACAACGCAAAGGCAAAGCTATTGTTGAAGACGAAGTGTCTGACCCGCTTCCATCTACTCCATCTTCCTTTGAAGACTCCAGCTGTGATGAAGAAACAGCATCATGGCCAAAATCATTGATGTATTATCAAGGTACTTGGGAAATAGATCCTCCTCATCATCCCTTGACTGTCGAGCTCACAAGACAAATGGAGAAAGCTGTTGCCGCCTTTGGAAAGAGTGTCGATCCGCCTCATCCAAAGCCACGTACGATGGAGCAGGAACTCCCTGTTCCAAAGAAGAAGCCGGAGAAGAAACAAGTTCCATCCTCAAGTCAACAGCAGAGTCCATCTCCAAGACCAGTGATACTGGCACTGCCCTGCAAGCAGGTGTCTGAACACATGGGTAGCAGAGGACCCCGCAGCAAAGTCATGCCTGATTTTGTTGGGAAGGGAAAGGGAAAGCTTGATTAGGATCTTTTGTTTGTATTTGAATCTTGTGTCTTGGTCTCTTTTGAACTATGGATGTAATGAAACTTTATTTTGTACTCTGTTTTGTGATAAATGAACTTGAACTTTCCTTGCTTTACTTGATTGTGTACTCATGTATATCTACAAAAGGTTAGTAGAAAGCCACAAAACACAAGCAAGAATATCCCACAATTGCAGCAGAGTAGCATAGCAGCAGACAACTAAACAACAAACAATTTAAGAAACAACAAATTTTGACTTAACAACAGCACAAATCCTTACACAATTTCACAAAAACATACAGAGATAAGATGTTTAAAGATTAAAGATTTATCATGCCAATACTAGCAACTAAAAATTGAAATCTACTTATATCAAAACTTTTTGTAAGTAGATCAGCAACATTATTGTCAGTATGTATTTTAACCACTTGAATTAACTTTTTCTCATAACAATCTCTAATAAAATGATGTCTTACCTCTATGTGTTTTGTTTTAGAGTGAAAAACAGGATTCTTGATAATACACATTGTGCTGTTGTTGTCAATATAAATTTTGGTGTTCATGAAATTGTACCCATAATCCAGCAGTTGATTCTGAATCTAGAGCACTTGTCCACAGCAGCTAGAAGCAGCTACATATTCTGCTTCAGTTGTTGAGTTAGCCACCACAGTCTGTTTCTTGCATTGCCATGAGATTATCCTATGACCAAGGTATTGACAGCCTCTAGTGGTTGACTTTCTATCCAAACTAGCTCCAGCATAGTCACTGTCTGAGTATGCTATCAAGTCAAAGGGTGAATTATTAGGATACCAAAGGCCCAATTTAGGTTGACCCTTTATGTACCTAAAAATTCTTTTGACCACTTCCAAGTGTGAAACTTTTGGGGACACTTGAAATCTGGCACAAGCACACATAGAAAACATAATATCTGGCCTTGAAGCAGTCAGATACATCAATGAACCAATCATTGATCTATAAAGATGTACATCAACCTCTTCCCCATCTTCATCCTTGAGCAAAGGTTTGTTTTTATCCATTGGTGTCTTAGCTGCCTTCACATCATTGAAACCAAATTTCTTTAACATATTGATGAGGCGAAAAGTGTACCGCTTTTAAGGGGTCATTTAAGCCCGAAATCGTATTTATTTGATCAAATATTGCCCTAAATCGTTCCTTTTGTCATTTTAGGTACTTTTGAGGAGAAATCTGGAAAAGGAGGCATTTTGGACGTTTTTGGAGCATAAAAGTGAAGAAAACGGCAAAGTCTCAAAATTGTGCTGAAAGTCACCTTTGACGGCGTCAACATTAACTCCAGACGGCGTCATGCCTTGGCAAGAAAAGTTGGATGTGAAATTTACTCATGACGGGCCAGTGAGTTTGCATGAGAATTCTGACGGCGTCACGCTTTAACTAAATCAAGGGCGTCACGGCTTAAATCATAAGGGGACGGCGTCACGTTATAGGTCCGACGGCGTCAAGCCTTGATAAGCCAGAATGGATTTTTGAAGAGCTAAAGAGGGACGGCGTCAAGATGGTCATCCGGGAACCCTAAAAGCGGCGAGGTGACGGCGTCACAATCCATAAGGTGACGCCGTCAGATGTCAAAGTCTATATATAGTTTTCTAATTTTTTGTCATTAAAGGAGAGCTTAGTGTGTGGAATTTTGGGATAAAACCCTAAGACGATTTTAGCTACTTTTTCAGGGCTTTTTGCCCTGAGATCTTCCATGTTTCATTGAAAGATAAGTTATCAATTAATCATTCAATATGTCTATGTGTTGTTTGATTCTATCTTATGCTTGTCTTTTGTTTAACATGTTAGGCTAATTTTATCTTGTGTTTGCTTAGATCTAATGAAACCTAGCTATTGATTATTGGTTGTTAGTGTGTTGTTAGTTGTATTGGATGATTGTTTATCTATGTTAGGCTTAAGAAAACTGGCTAACTTCCTATTCGGTAACTTGCTTGAACGTCTTAAGAAACATGAACCAAACGCGTACTAAAGGTTTTTATGGTTGTATTTAATGCACAAGCGAATTCTAGTGATCCCATGTTAGGAGCTTCCTAGCCGGCTCGACATAGGAGTGAAGTAGGAGCTTGTAGAGTTTGGGGAAGTAAGTACGCCACCCCACGAATGGTATTAAGGAATACACCCGTCATCCACGCGACTAATACACACTAATTAACCGGTAAAAGATAGTTAGGGAGTAAGGAAATCTAAGTAAACACATTTCTCTACACATAAGTTTCTCACCACTTTTCATTTTTGTTATTTTATTTTATTTGCATTTGTAGTAATTTGGGTTAGTTGACTAGCAACTAATTCCGCCCACTCCTTCAAAACCCGAGATTTTACTTGCTTTCATAAAATTATAAAAACATAAAAAGAATCTTCCTCAACCCTTAGACCTAATTAGAGTAGCCTTTCACACCTAACGAACACTATTCCCTGTGGAGAACGATCAATCCCCCGTACTTACCACTACACTATACTACATCGGTCAGGTACACTGCCTGGTGGGGTTGTAAGCCTCTTGAGATCCCTCGAGAGGTAAAACCTGTTGTAAGGTTGCAAAACCCACGCATCAAGTTTTTGGCGCCGCTGCCGGGGAATAGTTATTGTTTAGGTTGAATTTTTATTTCTATTAGGTCTACTCACTAGATTCCTTTCTAGTGAGATTTTTATTTTATTTTTCTAGGTTTTCTTTAGTCTATCTATTTTCTTCGTGTCTTTGTTCGTAACCATTACCGTCCGACATCATGGAAGATGGTAATATCCTTAACCCACACAACCCACCACCACAACAACCACCACCACCTCCTAGAGCCCGTACTTTAGGAGAGTATTCCCGTCCTAGCCACCATGGCTATCGAAATACCATTGAGCTCACTCAAGGAGCCAATATCACACCCTTGCGATCCGACACCATCCGGTTGGTGCAAAGCGGATGCGCATTCCATGGACTTCGTTCTGAAGATCCTAATCAACATCTCAAGGACTTTCTTAAAATCGTTGATTCTATAGACCTTGATGTTGCCACTCGAGAGACGACCCGATTGCGTCTCTTCCAATTCTCTTTGCGGGACCAAGCTAGTCAGTGGCTAGAACGTCAACCCGCAGGATCCATTACCTCTTGGGATGATCTCACCACTCGTTTCCTTGCTCAGTTTTTCCCACCGGGAAGAACTACCAAGCTAAGGAATGATATCTTGATGTTCCAACAACGTCAAGGCGAAACTCTCTACGAGGCATGGACTCGATTCAAGGACTTACTCCAAAAAGTCCCTCACCATGGCATAGAACTTTGGCTCCAAGTCCAAATCTTCTATGACCATATCAATCTCTCCACGAGGCAAACCATTGACCAATCGGCCGGTGGCAAGCTACGTGATCTAAGTGCGGAACAATCATGGGCTCTCCTAGAGGATCTTGCTCTTTATGACAACGAAAGTTGGAGTGATCCCCGTGATTTGAATAAAACGGTCAAGGCAATATCTTTGCCTTTGAACAATTCAAGCACTTCCGACCGTAGGATCGTAGAACTTGAAGACCAAGTCAAGTTTCTCATGAAATCCTACGAGGCTCCTAAACCTTCAAGCCAAGTGAACAAAATCACTTCTTCATGTGAATTATGTAGTGGTCCCCACGACACTCGTGATTGCATGGAACTCCCCGAACAAGCTTTTGTGGACTACGCATCCTCGCGTACCGACGGAGCGGGAGACAAGTGGTACACTTTCAAGCCCGAGCCAAACCCTTATGGTGATTCATACAACCCCTCATGGAAAAATCACCCGAACCTTAGGTGGAAACAAAACCAAAACTCACAACAAATCAATTCTTCCAACCCACCTAATCGTTTCCAATCAAGCGGTTCCAACTCGAACCGTACTTTCAACAACAATCCTTCCGGCAATGGTAGTACCAATAACTTTGAAGGATTGATGTCTCAATTTATGGCATCTCAAGAAGCTCGTTTAGCCAAGTTTGAAGCCGATTTCAAACAGAAACAAAGCGAGATGACCGACAAGATTGACACCTTGTTGAAAGCCCTCAATGACCGAGAAATGGGAGCACTCCCTAGCAACACGGTCAAGAACCCGAAACTAAACGTCAACGCTATTTCATCGGTTTCGTCCCCTAGTTCTTGTCCACAATATTATTCGGTCAATTCCATGAGCACGTGTTTCAAACAAACCCAAATCATTCCAAGTGACCAAGAAGTTATGACATCCAAATTGGTCAACAACATAGTTGAAACACCTCCCACTCAAAACCTTGACGATGAATTCAAGGAGCTCCACCTTGAAAGTCCGGTTGTTGATGAGAAGAAGCTCAAGTTAGGCGAAAAAGGGACCGCCTTTGTTCAAAACAAGCTACCTAAGAAGTTAGATGATCCGGGCTTATTTGTTCTACCTTGCAAGATCGGTAATTCGGAGGCTTATGATACATTAGCCGATCTTGGATCAAGCCTTAACCTACTTCCGTTACCTCTCTACACCTCTCTAAAACTTGGAAAACTTGAAGAAACCGAAGTGATAATAGGCTTAGCGGATGGAAGTGTTGCTTACCCGGTTGGAGTAGTTAAGGACGTGTTAGTGCACATTGGAAAACTAACCATTTTAGCCGATTTCCACGTCCTTGATATGGTTAGCGACCCTACATGCCCCTTGTTGATAGGTAGAGGATTTTTAGCGACCGCTAGTGCTATGATTGATTGTAAGGAATCCAAGATAGCGGTAGGAGAAGGGGATACTTGGTCAGTCTATGATGTTAAGAAACATGCCTATGATACTAGTGAGGAACCGACACCCCATTGGTTAGAATTAAATAGGAGACCATCTAGATATGGACCTTGGATCGATAGAGACTTCATAGGACCCCAACGCCCATTTTACCTAGAAGAGGACTTTGTTAACCGAACGCATTCGGTAGAGCAACTCTTGGCTAGGGACACCGAATTGGATCCATTTGAAGACCCTCTAGTTTTTAGAAGGATGATTGATTTCCTAGGAGTTTTGCCAATTAACCTAGGAATGAATAAGTGGATTTGTGAGGAAGATGATCATAAGTGGAATTGGGATAAACCACCCAATGATGGAGATGGGTCATGGCATATCAAGATGACATTGTATGACCCGGATGGAGAGAAGTTTGAAAAGACATATCGTACTGAGCGGACCAATAGGAAACTTCAATCCAAGCTTAACCCTAAAGACGTCCTTGATGACGAGCTTACTTACATAGGGTAGCGTGACTTTGAGTCTAGCTACAAGACTCGTTAATAAAGAAAGGCGCTTCTTGGGAGGCAACCCAAGCTTTATTTGCTTTATTTGCTTTATTTGTTTATTTGTTTGTTTGTTTGTTTTTATTTGTTTCCGTATGTATGTTTAATTTTTATTCTTATTGATTCATGTTAAAAACTAATTTGTGAAAATGCTTTATTTTGTTTTTAACTTCGTCTTAACTACATATAAAGGTATTTTGCAAAAGATAAGTGTAAGGGAAATCTAAATCGGTTTATTAGAACACAAATTAACATGAATCGTAATAATATTGAATTAACATACATATTCGTATTTGTTTGAGTCAAATGCTTGTATCGAGTCATAATGATGTTTTGCAGGATTTCCAGGAAGTAAGGTAAAGGTTTTTCCAGAAATTTTCCGGAAACTTAAAATGAGAATTTTTGTCAGGTCATTTCTGACGGCGTCAGGGGTTATAACCTGACGGCGTCAGATTTAATTTCCAGAAATTTTTGAAAATTTTGTTTTCATAAAAAGTTTTTATTAAAATCTCCAACTTATAATCTCCAGGAATCTGCAAAGTTATCATTCCACAAGCATTATATCCTTATATATAGATTTTATCCCGCCGATGTTATGCAGGTTTTCGTGTTTGTTTTCTCAGGTTTAACAGGTTATTTTGGACAAGGAGATGTTTTTTGGAATCAAGCTTATGGCGATGCATTAGTCATGGAGCTTCAACATTCTCTTTGGAGGACGATTTAACCGTGTAAATTCATTATCCAACGAGCGAATCAGGGGAGTATTTGATTTCATTCTTTTACTTTATTCTTTTACATCTTGTTATTTGAACATTGGGGACAATGTTCATCTTAAGTGTAAGGGGAGGGTAAAAGTACGATTTTAGAGAATACAATTGCGCTTGATTTTTGTTTGTTTGATGGTAGATGTGTAATAAAACTGAGAGAAATACTTGTTAAGGTAATTTTAGTGCCAAATTTAAAATTTTTTTACAACATATAGGAGTGAAACTTTGATCCTAATAAGCGTCTCATGGATAGGAGTTATATGACTAGCACAAAAACCGTACAACTAAAAAATTTTCCACCCCCAAATATGTGAGGTTCGCCCCTAGAATTGGTAGGAAAAGCATTTATGCTATGATGTGTGTACCGGTAGCACTTAGATTCTAGAACTTGCGTTAGGACCATTCCGAGGCCACAAGTGAGACTACATTCGTGTAGTTAGATTTACTACATGATAAGAGGCATTAGGATTAACCCATTGTTTTACACCTGTGTTTTTGTTATAATTACTTTGGCTACATTGGTCAAGTAATTCTCCCACACCCTTTGCGTTGTACTCATTTTTAGTACACGATACCCCTAGTACACCCCTCAGAGCCTATCTTTTCGTTTCGACCTTTAAGCATTTTACTTGAAGGAAGAATTTGTTTACACCCCACTAAAATGTACACCCAAATCGCCTTAGCCTACCTTGTATGCACTCATTTTTAGTGCATTATTGTTACAACATTTGTTTAAACCCAAGTTAATTATCTAGTCGATTACATGGTTGCTAAGTCGAGTCATATCCTTGTACATATTGTTTTGGGACGATTGGGACTCATGGGTAAAGTACTAGTGTAACGGAGTAATGGGGAAGAACATCATTTATTACCCCCATATGTGCTAAATATTTTAAAAGTACTCCAAGTTTTTCAATTATCTTAATTCGAGTCATTAGATTAGTTAATTGTAAAGTTATGTAAAAGTTCAAGTGTAAGGGGATGCAATGCCCCTATGATGTATCATTTTGGATGGTAGGGTAAAAGTGTATGCAAAAAAAAAAAAAAAAAAAAAAAAAAAAAAAAAAAAAAAAAAAAAAAAAAAAAAATCAAGAAAAATACAAAAAAAAGTGAGAAAAAGAAAAGTAGAAAAAACATACGGACTACCATCCCGTTTCATTTTATGTTTATTTTATGTTTTTGTTTTGTTATTTTCTTTCATTAGCTTAAGATCGAGTCTAGTCTTGGCTTAGCAACGTTGTATAGTACATGTAATTGATCAAGATTTTTAACTCGCCACCAGTAAAATATCCCTTATCCAACAAAACCGTGTTTTTCTTTTCCCTACACCTAACGTTATAACCCATTTAAAAGCCCTCTTTGATAGTTTATCTTAGGTGCTTACGCCTAGTGGAGGAGGTTTTCGATCCTTTCCCAAGCCTATGGTAATCTATTTGCTATGACAGGTAGTGAGAGATATTTTCCGTTTTCATTTATGAGATTTATTTTGATGACACTTGAGAGATGTGAGTATCTAAACACTACTTGTGAGGTGCTAGTATATAATCTCCGTGCTTATTATGATTGAAGTGGAACGATTATTTGTTGTAATTACTTTTATGTTTGCATTAAATGACCCCTAACTTGTATTTTGATTAGAATAAAAGCGCATTTGCTTGAGGACAAGCAAATCTCAAGTGTAAGGGTATTTGATGAGGCGAAAAGTGTACCGCTTTTAAGGGGTCATTTAAGCCCGAAATCGTATTTATTTGATCAAATATTGCCCTAAATCGTTCCTTTTGTCATTTTAGGTACTTTTGAGGAGAAATCTGGAAAAGGAGGCATTTTGGACGTTTTTGGAGCATAAAAGTGAAGAAAACGGCAAAGTCTCAAAATTGTGCTGAAAGTCACCTTTGACGGCGTCAACATTAACTCCAGACGGCGTCATGCCTTGGCAAGAAAAGTTGGATGTGAAATTTACTCATGACGGGCCAGTGAGTTTGCATGAGAATTCTGACGGCGTCACGCTTTAACTAAATCAAGGGCGTCACGGCTTAAATCATAAGGGGACGGCGTCACGTTATAGGTCCGACGGCGTCAAGCCTTGATAAGCCAGAATGGATTTTTGAAGAGCTAAAGAGGGACGGCGTCAAGATGGTCATCCGGGAACCCTAAAAGCGGCGAGGTGACGGCGTCACAATCCATAAGGTGACGCCGTCAGATGTCAAAGTCTATATATAGTTTTCTAATTTTTTGTCATTAAAGGAGAGCTTAGTGTGTGGAATTTTGGGATAAAACCCTAAGACGATTTTAGCTACTTTTTCAGGGCTTTTTGCCCTGAGATCTTCCATGTTTCATTGAAAGATAAGTTATCAATTAATCATTCAATATGTCTATGTGTTGTTTGATTCTATCTTATGCTTGTCTTTTGTTTAACATGTTAGGCTAATTTTATCTTGTGTTTGCTTAGATCTAATGAAACCTAGCTATTGATTATTGGTTGTTAGTGTGTTGTTAGTTGTATTGGATGATTGTTTATCTATGTTAGGCTTAAGAAAACTGGCTAACTTCCTATTCGGTAACTTGCTTGAACGTCTTAAGAAACATGAACCAAACGCGTACTAAAGGTTTTTATGGTTGTATTTAATGCACAAGCGAATTCTAGTGATCCCATGTTAGGAGCTTCCTAGCCGGCTCGACATAGGAGTGAAGTAGGAGCTTGTAGAGTTTGGGGAAGTAAGTACGCCACCCCACGAATGGTATTAAGGAATACACCCGTCATCCACGCGACTAATACACACTAATTAACCGGTAAAAGATAGTTAGGGAGTAAGGAAATCTAAGTAAACACATTTCTCTACACATAAGTTTCTCACCACTTTTCATTTTTGTTATTTTATTTTATTTGCATTTGTAGTAATTTGGGTTAGTTGACTAGCAACTAATTCCGCCCACTCCTTCAAAACCCGAGATTTTACTTGCTTTCATAAAATTATAAAAACATAAAAAGAATCTTCCCCAACCCTTAGACCTAATTAGAGTAGCCTTTCACACCTAACGAACACTATTCCCTGTGGAGAACGATCAATCCCCCGTACTTACCACTACACTATACTACATCGGTCAGGTACACTGCCTGGTGGGGTTGTAAGCCTCTTGAGATCCCTCGAGAGGTAAAACCTGTTGTAAGGTTGCAAAACCCACGCATCTTTAACATATCAGCCACATACTTGTCTTGGCTAATAAAAATGCCATCTGATTTCTGCTTGACTTGAAGCCCCAAAAAGAAAGTGAGTTCCCCTATAGAACTCATGTCAAACCTGTTGTGCATCAGCTTTTCAAATCCTTCACATAACACCTTATTTGTAGACCCAAAAATGATATCATCTACATAAACCTGAACAAGTAGGATATCCTTTTTGTCTTTCTTAATGAACAATGTTTTGTCAATGGTTCCTCTGCAAAAACCATTGTTCAACAAATACTTGGATAAGGTGTCATACCAAGCTCTAGGAGCTTGATGTAGTCCATACAGTGCTTTCTTCACTTTGTAAAACCTATCAGGATACTTAGGATCTTCAAAACCAGGTGGTTGCATCACATATACCTCTTCAGGAATCTTTCCATACAAGAAATCACTTTTCACATCCATTTGATACACAGGAAAATTCTTGTATGAGCCATATGCCAAGAATAGTCTGATAGCCTCAATTCTTGCAACTGGGGCAAATACCTCATCATAATCTATTCCTTCTTCCTGAGTGTATCCCTGAGCCACCAATCTAGCCTTGTTTCTAATAACAATGCCTCTTTCATCTCTTTTGCATCTGAACACCCATTTAGTACCAATTGCTCTTTTTCCATTAGGCAAATCCACTAATGTCCAGACTTCTTGAAGCTTGAACTACAGCAACTCCTCTTGCATAGCTTCAACCCAACTTTCATCTTTCATAGCCTTGTGAATGGTTTTGGGTTCTTCTTGAGATAAGAAATAGGCAAACATGCAATTTTGTAAATCCTTGTGGCTATTCCTCTTTTTAAGTGTTTGAGCAAACAATCCCTGATCAAGCAAATCACTTAAACCTTTTGATTTACTTCTGGTCTGTACAGTAGAGTGAACATCACCAATAATCTGCTCCTTTGGATGATTCTTGTGGATTCTGGTTGTTGGAGTGGGACTAACAGGTATATCAGTCTCCAAATTGGATAAATCAGCTTCAGCACCAAAGACATCAACAATTTCATCATCAGTGTCCACATACACTTCTTCTAATTCAGCTATCTCTTCAGAATAATCATCATTAGAATCACCATCTTTATCAACAGTAGAGTCCTTGGGCACAGCAGCAGAGTTACCAAGCTTAACATCAGAGTGTTTTGGCCTATCAGCAGAGTGTTTTGGCCTGGCAGCAGAGTTGAGAGAACTGCTGCTATGTTTATTCCCTTGGATTCCATCAATTTGTGACTCTTCATTTCTTTCCTTATCATCATTCTTGTCATC
Organism: Artemisia tridentata subsp. tridentata; assembly: GCA_021014915.2. Classification (NCBI taxonomy): domain Eukaryota; kingdom Viridiplantae; phylum Streptophyta; class Magnoliopsida; order Asterales; family Asteraceae; genus Artemisia; species Artemisia tridentata. The sequence continues at coordinate 196,068,644 of CP139508.1, read as the reverse complement.
ATGCGAAGGCTCATCAGCACCTTCTGCATTAACCTTTGGTACTTCCTTATGAACAACATCATCATCTGAACTCTTTCCCTCTTTATCTGTTGGAGTGAAGAACTGATCAAACTTCCACTTTTCAATCAAAACAAACTCCTCTGCAGATCCATCCTTCTTTTCTTGTGTACCTGCATTGGGGTTAGTTTGTGTACCTGCAGGCATGTTAGTAGTACCTGCAATGACTGGTTGATAATTCATACTTTTGGTTAAAGAATCAATATCAAACATCCATTCAGGACCTTTTCCATCAACATTAGGTGTGGTTTCTCTAATTTTAACATGTAAATTTTCCACCACATGCCCAGTCCTTTGATTGAAGACCTTAAAAGCCTTACTTTCAGTGGAGTATCCAACAAAGAAACCTATGTCTGCTTTCTCACTAAACTTGCCTAAGTGGTCAATGGTGTTCAAGATAGTAACAGGACACCCATATGGTCTAAAGAAATCTATAAGAGGTTTCCTACCATGCAATAACTCATAAGGGGTCTTGTTATGAGGCTTAACTATCTTACTTCTATTTTGCACATAACAAGCAGTGTTGACTGCTTCAGCCCAAAAGATAGTGGGTAACTTAGACTCTGACAACATTGTCCTAGCAGCCTCAATTAATGTTCTATTTCTCCTCTCAGCAACACCATTTTGCTGAGGAGTTCTAGCCACACTAAATTGTCTAGTTATACCCTTTTCCTCACAGAACTGATTCATTACTTGATTCTTAAACTCAGTTCCATTGTCACATCTGATGACCTTTACTTTGTGATTAAATAGGTTTTCTATCCTTGTAATAAAAGCCTTAAGAATGCCAGGAGTCTCATCTTTAGTAGCTAAAAAGAATACCCAAGTGAGTCTACTAAAATCATCAGTGACCACTAAGCCATACATCTTTTTGTTCAAACTTTTCACATAAGTAGGTCCAAATAGGTCCATATGTAACATAAACAAGGGTTCAGTAATAGAATTCACAAATTTGGACTTACAAGATGCTCTATGTTGCTTTCCCTTCTGACAAGCAACACATACTTCAGGGTTTTCAAAGACCTTTGAAGGTAATCCTCTGACCAAGTTCCCTTTCACCAACTTGTTGATAGCCTTATAGTTCAAATGGCCAATCCTTCTATGCCAAAGTTTGGATTCATCAATAGTGGCTTTGGCAAACAGACAAGTTAAATCTTTTTTGGGAATAATATTCTTTATGTCCACACTGTATATGTTGTCATTTCTAGGGACTTTAAGAAGTACTAATTTATCATCAGGTTTCTTATAGTCGGGAGATAAGACAAGACACTCAGTGTCTGTAAAAAGAACAAAATTCTTATAGTCGGGAGACAAGACACTGTATATGTTGTCATTTCTAGGGACTTTAAGAAGTACTAATTTATCATCAGGTATCTTATAGTCGGGAGATAAGACAAGACACTCAGTGTCTGTAAAAAGAACAAAATTCTTTCTGTCACACATTTGTGAGACACTAAAAAGATTGAACTTTAGTCCATTCACCAAATACACTTTCTCAAAATCCAATTTTCCAGTTTTGATGATGCCTTTTCCAACAATTTTACCTCCTTTAGGATCATTCCCAAAGGCAACATATCCACCATCCAGAGCTTCAAAGTTTTCCAAATTGCTCTGGTCTCTAGTCATATGTGAAGAGCATCCACTATCAAAAATGCATTTATCCTTTAGCTCCTTTTGTAGATTGCCCTGCACAAAAAGTAAGAGAATTAGTTTCTCTTTGGGACCCAAGCCATTACTGACTTGGATCTGCCTTGTGCATCAAAGTAGTCAAATTTCTTCAACTGCATTGGTGCACTGCTGTGTCTAAGAACATGATCCAAAATTTAACTTTAGGTTTCCAGACCCAGCAAGCTGAGGCCTTAACAGCATAAAAATGGTTGCCCACAACAGTATCAGTAACCACTTTTGGCAAAACAGCAGAGTCTGCCTTAGCAGCAGTATCAACTATATCCTTCTTTACGAGCCCTTTTGGTGCAATAGGTGAGATAACTCTAGAAGCACCATCTCTCATCAAAACTTCCTTGGGAACCATGTTTCTTTTGGGATGAGGGTAAGTCTTTCTAGCAAAATTTCTATGGTTCACCCTTGTGTATTGGTTCCAAACTGGTTTTTGATAGTAGTAGCACTCATCTTGCAGATGTTCAAAACTACCACAACTATAACATGCCTTTTTAAGTAATTGAAAATCAGTACCTAATCTTTGTGAAACTAGGTTGTTCCAATTTCTCTGGTTTCCTCTAGGCAAGTCATTGGTTTTCTTAGGATATACTCTAGGTGTGTTTTCATACTCAGCTATCTTCCTAGAGATACCTTTACCTAACTTAGGCTTAACAAACTCAACCTTTTTAGCCTTAGGTACTTTAGATTCAACAACAGCAGGAATTTCTTCCTTTTTGTTCTTAGGGGTTGAATCAGATTCCACAACTTCATCATCATAGTCAGACTCCCAATCTTCAATAAGAGGTGCATCAGACCACTTTTTCTCAACCTTAGGTGACTCTATTTTAGTTTCACTAGTTTCACCTACAGGTTTGGCCTCAGACTCAGGTATGAAAGACAATGTTCTAGTAGAAGGGGCATTGGCACTAAGTTTCTTAGGTGGAGCAACAGCATTATATCCTAGACCACTTCCTGAGTCTGCAAAGTGTCTTCCTATTGGTTTACTGAGAATGTCAGTGGCAAATTGTTGTTTTTCCACCCTAACAATATGTTTTTCAGTCTCACTTATAGCTGAATCTTTAGCCTGTTCAGCCTCTTCTACTTTCTCCATAAGAACCTTAATCTCACAATCTTTCTTAATAAGCTCAATTTCTAGACTAGTGATCTTATCAAGATATTCAATTTCAGTCTTTTTATAAAATTCGAGCTTCTCTTCTAAATTCTTTAAACCATATTCATAACTAAGATTGTCTAACTTAAGTTTTTCATTCTCCATTTTAAGGTTTCCATTGCTAGACTTAAGTATTTCTATTGTATCAGAACATGATTTAAAAGAACAAGATGATTCATTAGATACCTTAGAGTCTGATCCAGAGGAAGAGTAGGCCATGAGAGCAAATTGTTGTTCTTTAGGTTCTTCATCAGCCACTAATGCATAATTTGGACCATCTTCAGCATGATCACTCCAGTCATACTCTCCTAACCCATCACAAGACACCATAGCAGTAGTAGGATTTAGCTCTTCATCAGTAGACTTCTTGACATTCTCATTGTTTCTTTTTGTTGCTCTGCACTCTCTTACAAAGTGTCCCTTCTTATGACAGTTAAAACATTCAGCCTTTGATTTGTCAAATCCCACATTCTTGTTTCTTCTGAACTTCATTTCTTTACCATTTCTTTTAAGAAACCTTCTAGCCCTCATAGTTAGCATTGCAAACTGCCATTGCATATCAATCTCTTCAATATCATCAGGATCAAGTTCATCCAGATCTTGAGGCATAACTGAAGTACTTGTAGTAAGTTCAGCCAAATAAGCACAAATAGCAGCATCACTGATGGTGTTGGTATTTGTAGAGTCAGCAGCAGAGACATGTGAACCAGCAGCAGGATTGAAAGTACCAACAGCAGAGTGTTGTTCTTGATGACTTCCAGAATTCTTGTTGCTTGAGGAAACAAAAGCAAGATTGTTTGTGGTAGAAGATGAACTTGACAATCCCTTGACTTCAGATTCATATGCTTTCAAGTTGTTATACAGATCATCTAATGTCATCTTCTCAAAATCTTCCTTGTGCCTCCAAATCACTGTGTGAGTGTTCCATTCAGAAGATAAACTTCTCAGAAATTTTAGATTGATATCTTGTTGAGATACATCAATCTTTAATAGAGCCATCTGACTGGTCAGCTTATGAAGTCTATCATAAGTTCCCTCAATATTCTCAGAACTCAAAGCAGTAAAAGTTTCAAACTGGTGCTTCAGTAGGTTCTTTCTTGATTTCTTGGTAGCTTCATTCCCACCAAATCGAAGTTCAATAGCTTCCCATAAATCCTTAGCAGACTCAATATGATTAAAACTTAGTTGATAATCATTAGGTATTCCCATCATGAGAATACTGTAAGCCTTGACCTCCAATCTTCTCTGTGCTTTCTCTTCACTTGTCTTGAGAGTCAAGACTGATCCAGTAGCAGTCTTGGCTGGCTAACTGTCGCCATGTAGAACAACTTCCCAAAGTGAGTAATCAACCATTCTCATGTATTGTTGAATTCTCATCTTCCAGATCTCGTATTCTCCAGTCTTGAGCATGGGAACTCTTGATGCAGTAACCATGTGTGTAGAATCAGATTCCATTGCTTACTTTGATGATTAGCAGATCTTGTATTCAGTAATTCTTCTTGGTACCAGTTTCTAGATCACAAGCTCTGATACCACTTGTTGATCCCAGTTTAGCTTCACGATCTTATTAATTACTTTAGATATAAACCTAAAGCAATTGGTATAGAAACTGATCTTGAGTTGTATATCAAATATTATGCAGAACTTAATATTTGATCTTAAGAAGAATTAAACACAAACGAATTCTCAAAAAACACTTCAATATATTAATACGATTGCTCGATAGCAATAGGGTTACAAGAAACCTTGAAGTGTAAAACAATAATGATACGTGTCTAAAACCTAACCCTAGACCCTCCTTTTATAGACTAAGGAGTCCTAGTCGGTTACAAAACTTTCTATAAACGAAAAATATCTTTACGTATCTTTTCTATACATATCCTTAACGTACTATACATATCCAATAAGCAGCAGCATAATCTTCCTAGCAGCAGAGTCTTCGTGGCTAGCAGCAGAGTTATAAAAAGCTTATTATCCCAATCCAGCAGAGTTATCAAACAGCAGAGTTATAGTCTAATCAGCAGAGTTACTTAACTAATCAGCAGAGTAACACTTAGCATATTTCACGAACAATAGCATCTTTAGACCCAACACCTCTTGATTAGCTTTTTGACTTTGTCATTACACTTTGTCTTTAACTTGATCCTTTTGTCTTGAACTTTTACACTTGAGCTTTGTTGAGGATGATCTTCATAAGTATGAGTATGTTGAGGTGCAGATGTTTGATGTATCTGATGATGGTTGATGGACTTTTGTAGTACCTGCATAAAACAGTTAGCAATAAATCGTCCAGCGCTTACAGGTTAAGATTTCGAGATCGTTAACAACATATTGTGAAAACTTTCTCTTAATCTTTACCAAGGCCGTTCTGAATTGGATACCCCCGAGAGGGCTTACACGGACACACCGAAGTGCACCCACGATTCAGTGAGTCGCTGGAGATCACCCCACGACTGTAGACCATTTGAAGCATTGTAACCATCATGATATAAATGGAAAGATCTTTGGATCTCTTTAAGACTCTTGTACACCTTGTGTCCTTTTTGATGAACACAAGGGTATTCTTATGGAAGTGTTCCTAAGAGATTTTTGATGAATCTCATGGCTCTAGACTCGATAATGTGCGTTTTAGTTTTAGTAGTCGGAGGCATGGAGCAGAGTGCTACCTTTTCAATATCAACACATCTCGGAATGAGAGGCCGATAGATTATGCAGTGTTCTCCGTGAGAAATGAAACAAATATCTTTTAAGAGATATCTGAGTGGCTAGGAGGGGTGGTGTAGCGCGTCACTGGGTCCATGACGTCTTGTCTTCAATATCAGTATCACCTTAGTGAATACCGATAGCAGATGTATTGACCCGGTTTCTGCCCTAAGTTTTCCTGGAGGGCTATTTCTTTTCACCCTTTCATTCAACTTTTCTTTTTAATTCTTCAACCCCTTTCTTTCCCTTTCTCATTTACTCCTTTTTTCAATTTTACCTAAGGACTTCTAATTCTAATCTATTGGAATTGTCCTTGGGTAGATCCCTCCGGCTCTGGCGGATCATTGGACATAACCTGACAATAATCACCTTATTACACCATGATTATCCTAGATTTGATGATCACAAGCAATAAAACCTTCTTATGAAAATCTCTCAAAGTGTTTATGAGTTAACACTTTTTAGTTAACACTTCGAGAGTTTTACATTTTGAAATACTCCCCCTTCACATGTGCTCATGCATTTTTGGTATAAATTTGCACATGTTGGGTAGAGTTCGCACATTTGAAATGATTGATTTTCAATGAACATGACCTTCGCGAGACACGCTTACATCACTAGTTAGACTAGCTTGAAATTATTACCCGTCCCGGTCATATTCAATGATCATCTCTCGAATTGGTACATTTTACATAGACAAGTCCTTTGCGAGACACGTTTACATCACTAGATGAACCAGCTTGAAATTATTACCCATCCCGGACATGTCTTTTCGATTACTGACATTTAGTTTTCGTCAATTAGAGGGTTAAAATCTTGAGTCGAGCTCTTTTGAGATTCAATTCACGATCTTTAAACATTTTTTTATCACAATTTAATCACGTCTTCTCCCCCTCAAAAATAGCATGCATTGATATTTTTTGGATATCAACTGATTAAAATGAGAGCTTTTTTGGAGAGATAGACGGATCATTTTAGCATGATTTGAAACATTTTGATTTTTTCTTTCTTAAAAAACTCCCCCTTAAATAAAGCATATTCTTTAAACATTTGAGTTTAAAATTATTTAAGGGTATAGAGGGAGTTATCTTTTTGAAGAATCTTGAGCACAGAATTTGGAGAAAGATTTTGAAAAATCTATTTGAAAAATCTTGATCATGTGCTCAAGGATTCTTTCTTTTCTTTTGCCATTAACAATGCGAGTCCTGATCTGAAATAACCAGAAGTCATCATTGTAGCTCGGGTTTCGTACTGAAATATACAAAAGCCGTCATTTAAGTGCGGGTTTCGTACTGAAGTATACGAAAGCCATTGTGAAGAAATTTTAAGAAACGACATGGTTTAGAAAAATTTGAATGAACTCTCGCTCAAGCATCTGTACATGTCCGTATCATTGTTGAATGTCATTTCTAGATATGTACAGAATATCGATTATACGAGAGACATGTCGTGAGAAGAATAGTTTTGGTTTTTTCGATTTTATAATGTTTTTGTATTTTTGAAATTTTCTATTTTTGTATTTTGTTTTTGATGGTTTTTCAAATTTTGTATTTTTCTTTTGTCAAAAATATTTACAGCGAAGCTTTTTGAGATAAAATTCAAGAAGTTTAGAGAAGACTTTCTAACTCTTCGGGAGTTAGACTTCACATTCCAATTCGTCGAACTAAGTTATCAAACCGCTCTTTTGGGAGGGCTTTAGTAAATAGATCGGCGAGTTGGTATTCAGTCTTCACGAAGAATAATTCAACAGTACCCTCTTCGACGTGTTCCTTTATGATGTGATAACGGACTCTAATATGCTTGGTCTTCGAGTGTTGCACGGGATTGCACGAGATGGCTATGGCACTTTTCGATTCACAATACATAGGTATGCGGTCGAAAGAGTAGCCATAATCTTTGAGTTGTGTCCTCATCCATAGAACTTGGGCACAACACGCAGATAAAGACACATACTCGGCTTCTGTGGTTGATAACGCCGTACAGTCTTGTTTCCTTGATGACCAGCCTACTAGCTTTTCTCCTAGAAATTGTGCTCCCCCGGATGTACTTTTTGCTGTAACTTAGCATCCAGCATCGTCGGCATCTGAAAAGGTTGTTAGTGTAAACTCCGAATCCTTCGGATACCAAAGTCCCATGTTAATGGTTCTTCGTAGGTACCGAAAGATCTGTTTAACCTCTTGGAAGTGAAGTTCGGTAGGCCTTGCCTGAAACCGTGCTAATAAACAAACAACAAAATGTATATCGGGTCGACTAGCAGTTAAGTACATGAGAGACCCAATCATGCTCTGATATTTCTTTGGATCAATGGGTTTCCCATATAAGTCTGCGCCTATTTTGGGTGAAGTGACCATTGGAGTACCAACAGAGTCACAATTTTCCATTCCATGTTTTTTCAAAATCTCAATTGTATATTTAGCTTGATTTATGAAAATGCCACGATGGGATTGATGGATTTGAAGTCCAAGGAAGAATTTTAATTAGCCCATCATAGACATTTCAAATTTACTTTTCATGAGATTTGCAAAATGTTTTGAATGTTCCGGATTAGTGGACCCAAAGATTATGTCGTTCATGTATATCTGAACAATCAAAATATCATCTTTGAATTTTTTGGTAAACAAGGTCGCGTCAATTGTTCGTTTGGTGAAATGATTAAGAAGTAGGAAAGATGATAATTCGTCGTACCACGCCCTTGGGGCTTGTTTCAAACCAAAAATAGCTTTCTTTAGCTTGTAGACGTAGTCTGGATGATTTTTGTCAACGAATCCATCTGGCTGACTCACGTACACTTCTTCTTTCAGAGTTTCATTCAAGAAAGCTGTCTTGATATCCATCTGATAGACCGTGATGTTCTTGTGAGCCGCGTATGCTAAGAAAATCCTGACCGCCTCAAGTCTAGCTACTGGCGTGAATGACTCCTCAAAATCTATCCCCTCTTCCTGTCTGAATCCCTTGGCCACTAGACGAGCTTTGTTGTGAATTACAGTCATTTCTTCATCCTTTTTGTTCTTCCATAACCACTTAAGATCAATGACAAGTTTGTCAATTGGTCTTGGCACTAAATCCCAAGTGTCATGTAATTTATATTGGAGAAGTTCTTCCTGCATCGCTTCAATCCATGCATTGTCTGCCATCGCCTCCCGAATGTTCTTTGGCTTTTTTAGACTGACTGAGCAGGCGAAGATGCACATGTCGCAATCGGTGGCGAGTTGTCTTCTCGTCTGAACTGGCCTTGAAGGTTCACCAATTACATGTTCTATTGGATGGTCTTTAGTCCACTGTAATGTAGAATGGTACCTTGGATTTGACGAATGCGTGTTAGATGGTTCGTGTAACGTAGAATGGTACCTTGGATTTGACGAATGCGTGTTGAATGGTTCTTCTACTAACACAGCATCGTTCTGTTGTTGTTCTTCTTGAATTGGTGTTGTTTGGTTTTTCTCATCAACTCTTGGTAGAACAATCTCAATTACTGGAGTTGCTGGAGTAGATGTTGACGATGTAGAGGGAGTTGGTGCGTCAGCTTTGATTGTGGTCGATGCATCTTGCGGTGGTGGTGGTGGTTGATGTTGTTGAGCGGGTGCAGCAGAACATTGTTGTGATGCATTTGTCGAAGCTCCACTATAGTATTCATCATACATAAACTCGAAGAAATTATCCAGTTCTTGAGTTGTCGGTTTTTCAGTTGTAGTTGACTGAGTTCCTTGGGGTACGAGTCCTGAACTGATATGTCCAGAAGTTTGACTGTTTGGTGTGGGTCCTAATTCGATATGATTAGAAGCCATCGGGTTAAACGCGAGTTCTAGAGCGAGTCTCTCAGAAGCCATTTGTGAAATCTCATCAAATTTCACATTCATCGTCTCCATAATCCTTTTCGTTCTCCTGTTATACACCCTGAATGCCCTCGAGTTATCTGAATAACGAATGAAGATTCCAATATCACCCTTAGCTTTCAGCTTCCCCAGATCTTCTCTGCCGTTCGTAGGATAGCACAAAGCGCCAAATACATGAAGGTAAGAGATGTCGGGTTTTCTGTTGTTCACTAATTCGTATGGGGTTTTATTGAATCTTGGATGGATAAGGGATCGGTTCTGAGTAAAACAAGTAGTGGCAACAACATCAGCCCATAAGAATAACGGTGCACTGGAATAAATTAGCACTGTGCGAGCAGCTTCCACAAGATTTCCAATTCTTCTTTCAACTACCCCATTCTGCTGTGGAGTTCTAACAGCTGATGTTTGGTGAGTAATTCCAATCTCTTCAAAATATGTTCTTAACTCCTGATTACAATCCTTACTGGAGCTTGAAGTAGGACTTGAATTCACTTCAGAAAGGTGATGATGATGCTTGGTGCTTCGTCTTTTGACCTTAGAAACCTTACCCATGTATATCTTGAATAATCATCGACAATCACAAGAATATACTTTTTCCCATTGATACTCTCAACTCTCATTGGGCCACATAAGTCCATGTGCAACAAATGTAACTTATCGACCGAACTAGGTACGGTTTTAGGTTTATATGTTGCCCGTTTGCTTTTGCCTCCAATCTACACTCGTATGGCTACAAAATGGCGTCGTCGGAAATTTCGCCGGAATTTCTGAGTTATCGAAGAGGAAAGAAAGAAATATGAGGGTGTGATGGTGGATGTGGTGTTGATGGTGGTTGCGTTGATGAAGGTGATGGTGGTGGATGGCCGAAAGAGAGGTGGCCGGAAGAGGGGAAGGCGGCTACCGAATTATGGTAGGAGGGGAAGGGGAATAATAACCCTAGAGAAGTTATAATTGGGTTTATATAGTATAGGTTTAGGTTTAGACAACCCTAGGGACCATAGTTGCCAACAACCAAAGTCTAGGGTTGGTGGGGATCTTTTACTGCAGGGAGCATAGTTGTAGTTTTGGCAATCTTTCACGATATCAAGTCCGGGGCCTGTTTAGGCTAGCAGACGATAAATTTAAGAAACGGGAATTATGCCTTTGCATTCATAATAATTTTTCCAATAAAAATGACTATTCATACGCCTGGTTTCTCACAAATAATAAAATAATCAAATCAAATCGTCGATTGTGCCAGTACGCGTTGTGTACAAATTTCACGTTTCGCGAAATAACTTCACGTTTTAGAGTCAAATAAGTTCAGAAAGATTCGTATATGAAGAATAGAGATAATTCCTCATAAAAATATATCCGGAAAATTACGGGTTGTTACAGTCTCACCTCCTTAAATGGAATCGCGTCTTTGCAATTCAACTCAAGTTACTCGTTACAGTTGAAAAGAGATGAGTATATACACACGAGGATTCATCCTCATGTTCCCACGTGAATTCAGGACCTTTTCACAAGTTTTCAACAAACTTTGTCGATAGGGATGCGACTTTACTAAAGTCGTTCGACTTCACGGTTCATGATTTCGATAGGTTTCTCAACAAGGTTAAAGCATTCATCAATTTGGATCTCTCCTGGAGGAATAGTGGTTACCTCATCGGCAAGGCATTTCTTCACGTTACACATAAAAACGTTGCGAACACTGCTGAATCTGACGGTAGCTCGAGTCTGTGTGCTACCGGTTCAACTCTAGTAAGGATTTCAAAAGGATCAATACAGTGAGGATTAAGTTTTTCACGTTCACTAAACGTATCACACCTTCTCATGGTGAATCTTTAAGCATAATCTAGGCTTTAACTTAAATTTAAGAGGTTTACGTCATTTGTCAGCGTACTCTTCTGACGATTCGTAAGCAGCTTACAACTCGGTTCTGATCTGAACGATCTTCTTGGTAGTCTCATGAACAAGTTCAAGGTCAGTAAGTTGGGTATCCCCAACTTCTACCCATCAAGTCGGCATTCGGCACTAGCGGCCATATGGTGCCTGATACGGTGCTGTTGAAATACTCGAGTCGTAGGTATTGTTGTAAGAGAATTTGGCCAACGGGAGGTGTCTATCCCAAACATTTCCAAACTCGATTACTTAGGTGGAGGTGCGGGATTCGCTCCTGAGTTCTAGCTTCTGATACAGCAACAGGAACAGCAAATCGACTTAGAAAATGATTTGTGAAATGTTTTGTGAAACAGCTTATAGGATAATAGGAAAATAATTTATCGTTTATAAAATTGTAGCAAATTAAAAAATTTGATTTTTAGTTTGATTCATAACATCGTAACAAAACGTTTTATGAAATCATTTCGCCAAACGATTTATAGAAAGTTTATGGGTAACAGGAAAGCAATTTGCCATTTATAAAATGGTAGTAAGATCAAAATTTTGATTTTCGTGAAATAGCAGCAAAACATTTATAGGATGACCGCAAATTGGTCAGTAGGAAAATCAAAGGCAGTTTGTAAATTAAATGGCAAAACAGTTTATTATCCCATAAGAGGTTAGCAAATATAACTGTATTTCCGAAGGATGAGAGAAGGATTAGGTGATTGTCCCAAGGAACGCGGTTCAGGTTACTCCTGAATGTCTTAAAATTTTTGCCGGGCGTGGAATCTCTGCCAAATTGAGAGTTTAGCGAGTTCAGAGTACTACTCTGAGGGAAGATGTTGATTGCTACTAGCAATCACTCGGTTGAATCAGTAATGTACATAGTACTTAAATCGAAAGGTACAACATTGATTGTACCACTTCGATTGAACAACATCGATTGAGCACAAGGCTTAGGGTAGGGGCAACTGTAACAAGGCCATAACAAAACAAGGCCGAATAACAAATCCGAATCCAGGATGACGTCCAAAATCACAAATTCAAACAATCCAAATTCAATCAGAATCAAAACCAACCCAAACATAGCCAATATCAAATCCAAATGTTCTAATAAGCTCAAATGGGCTTATTACAATCTCGATGAGTTACAAGTAAGCAATTCATATTCAAACGGTGCCAATCGGGTCTAATCCGACCCGATGCAAATTATGGTCAAACGGCGACTCACAGAAATTCCATATAAATGGAGAATTATAGCGGTGCCAGAAGTATTACAGTTCATACAGTGTGGTGATGCCAGTGTTTCGTGTGTGTGGAAGTAAATATCCAATGTCCATGTACACACGCAAAACTGTACCATTCCAAAAATCAAGGACCAACCCGAACATAATTCCGTTATAACTACTCCCAGTATTGCAAAATTCACCTTTGAGTTGGACATAGGTGATCAAGCTATGTCCCACTGTCCCTGGCTGAATATAGGTGATCAGTCTATATTCACCCGAGGTTCAATGAATTTTGGAATACTCGGCTTAGTTATACTAGTAGTATGTCCGTTACATCCAATATTCCCAAAACCACGACAAGTGTTCAAATTTGACATTCAATAATGAGATTATGCAAGGAAATAGCATAACTCCGCGGCAGGTACGATGTGTGCATAAGCATATGAAATGCTTATAGTGAACAGCTAAAACAAGCGGATATATAATATCCAATAGGCAGGCACACATCTCGACAAACATAAAATCAAGCATCTCATCAAAAAACTCGTCAAATATATCATGAACATCTCATCTAATATGTCATTACTTGTTTAATCCATTATATCCTCAAACAAAGTCATACGCGAGGCATCAGCTTGGCAGGCGGGCACGTGGCGGTCATAGGGTTAGGTTTTCATAAAAGTGGTTATAGTCCAGGTTTTAGAAAATAAACCCAGTTCTCTATAACCTGGCTCTGAAACCAATCTGTAACACCCCGAAAATAGGGTCCAGCGGAAGCATACATGTCAGTGGGGTGTTACTTAATTGGTATCACAACACAAGGTACAAAGAACGGTTTTACCTCAACCGTTTAGAATAAAATTTATTAACAAAAGTATTAAATTTACATTATTCAAAGTAGTGTGGAAATAGGCCCATAAAATAAGTAAAGCGGTCCCAAATAAATGAATCAAAGTCGACTATGACCATGCCCCTTGCCAAGCGCCTCCAAAAATAAGCTATCACCTTAAACATGAAAATACATGCTAAAAGGGTCAGCTTACGCTGGTGAGTTCATAGGTTTTATTTTAAAACAGTATGGTTGAACCAAAAGGTTTTCGAGTTCAAATCATCATTCACAAACAAGTCAAGTTCAACGTAGGCTCACACTGCCTAAATCACCGTTCTAAAACCAAATCTGCAATAATAACATTTATAATAACAGTGGACCAAAATCAGTAAATAGTATGCTATACGTGACTAGGTCGCAACCAACCAAACCAAACCAAACCCACACTTGGGTGTATCCAAATACAGTAACAGTTTCCTATAGGTGCACACTACGGATGTCTATAGGCACAGGAGCCCTCGGTAATAGGCACAAAGAGCCCTTGTTAGTGATTAGGCACAAAGAGCCCTTGTATATAATAACTACAGTCAACTAGCATAACAATATATCGAAAACATAAAATAACAGTTGGTCCATTCAAAACGGTTTTGCATGTTTTCTCCCCCAAATTTAATAAAGCATTGGTATGTGCTAAAACACATACCATTTCTTGACCAAAACCGGACCAAAATAACCAAAATGCCAAAAGATATTGTGTTTTTGTGTTTTTGCATGTGCAGGGATGGATATCGTGAAAATTGACAAAAGACACAAGAAATCCGGGAAACCGAGCACGAGATACGGAAACGGCTCAGAACCAGAACCGGGAAGAAAAATATGTCAAAAAGTTAACCGTGGTCCTCCAAGTATCAAAGATTTGCAAATTCAGCCCTTGGATTATCTTTTAAATAATGGCAGCTAAGGTCCCTTGAAGAATTCAGAAATTACATTTATGGTCCCTAGTGTTTAAAATCCTTAAATCCTAATAAACACTCTACCCGGACTTAAACACAATTCACCTAACCCAACCCACACCTTAAACACAAGCCCAATCCACATTATAAAACCCATCCCACCTTTATCATACTATCTGGCCCATCCACAAAAACCACAACCCGATCCACCTTCCATCTAAATAAGCCATTCGGTCTAATATTCGGTCAAAGAAAAAAGATAAAAAAAAATAACACACCTCACCCTCTTATCTCTCTCACTAAAATAAACCCCGATCCCCCAATTCACCATGAACCCTAAATTACCCAAGTACAAAATTACGGCAATTAAGGGCTTATTAGTCAAATCAAAGGGCTTCTAGAATGTCAGGAGGTGTCAGAAGCAAACAAGCACACACGGGGACACATGGCAGGCTTTCATTGGTTCGAACACCGCAGAGGGTCTAATCCGAGGGCCATAATTGATGGGATGAGATCGAAGGGTGATGAAGGCTGAAGATAGCACGAGGATCGCCAACGTGGCAAGACCCAGAAGGTTCGGCTGAGTCTATAAATAGGAGAGGTTCTTCCCCATTTTCGATATGTAATTTTTTCTTTAGCAAAGTTATGCTGTCAAAATAATTTTAGAATTTTAGTTTTATAGTTCGAATTGTATTTTTCTGTTTATGTTTATTCGATTTGAGCATTGTAATTTTTAAGTTTTAATGAAAGTTTAACTTTGAGGTTATTTTGTGTCCGAATTCTCTTTTAATTAATGTTGATTTCAGTTTTTAGATTATTTACTGTGTTTTAAATATCAGATCATTACAAAAGAAAAATAAATAAATAAATAAATAATATAAATCAAAATGTCAGTTCAGAAATCAAGCTTCAATAAGCTCAGTTAGTTTTTTCTCAAGTTTCATTTTAGCTTAATATAGCTTTTGTGAAGCTTAACTTGGATCCTTAATCAGTTATTCTCAAAAATACATAAAGTCAACGATAGTCAACTGTGTTGTGAATCATTGATCTGTGGAATTCTGATAAGTTGAGCTAGACTGGGAAGAGCTTAGCCTATCTAAAAGATAGGCTTCTTTGGAAATCCCCTCTGTTCTTGCTGAGGGGAAATTTGTAAGATCCATTTTCATTTTAGCTTAGTTAAAAATAAATTGCTCTGTTCATTTTGTTGCTTAGTTAAAGTTGATTTTTGAATTCTGAGCTAAGATTGTTACTGCTGAATTTAGTTGTTAATTTGGTTTCTACTAGTTTTGTTGAACTTAAATTGATCATTGAATAGGGTGAATGTGTTTAAGATCTTAGTGTTGAAGTGTAAACTGCTAATTAGGAGTTTAGTATGCTAATTCTGAGATTAGATTGAGATTGTTTAAAAGTTTGTCTGTTATAAATCTGCTATGCTTTTCAGTTTTGATGACAAGTGCACAAGTTTATTTCTAGCAATTTAGTTGAGTTAAGTGAAAGATTTTTGGGGCAAAAGCTAGGCAGGCTAGCTGTTCATAAGTATCTGCTTTTTTCTTGCTTTTCTTCGATTATTTGGTAGCTTATTCAAGTCGTACTTTGAGCTTATTGGAATATTTTCAAAATTGAGTGTATAAATATTAATCTGACTTGTGGTCAATCTGTTTTTTTCCAGTTTAATCTAGTTTCTTTTAAGTTGTTTCTTTTCTAAAAATTAGTTTTGTTAAGTTGTTAATTGAGTTTTGAAAGAAGAAAAAAAAAATAGTTTGGATTAATTTGTAAAACCCAGGATTCGAACCTGGGTGAGTTTGTTAGTATAGAACATTTTTAGTTTTTAAGATCTTACAAAACAGTCCCTAGATTTCGGTTTTAACAAGTTCGGCCCTTGTCTTTGTTTAAAAGTGTTTTGTGAATTAAATAAGTTTCAGAAAAATACAAATTGGTCCTTGTCTTTTACAAAGTCTAAATCAGTTTCAGTTTTTACAATTTTAGTCCCTCGGGTTCTATAAACTTTTATTTTCTTAATTTTCTTTTATAATTGAGTTTAGTTTAATTACATTTTCAGTCCCTTGAGTTTTTATTAAACTTTTTCCTTATTTTCTTTTATAAAATTAGTTTTAATAATTTACATTTGTAATTCCTTAGATTTTTATTTTTTTTTTATTTTTTTTAGTATAATTTCTCTAATAGATTTATAAATCTCGGGATTAGCCCGGGATTTGCATTTATTTGAATTTTCTTTGTGTGCATTTATTTTAATAGCGTAGATTGCTTTTAATTTTTCTTATTATAGTGTAATCAATTCTAAAAAAAAAATAATCTTTCACGTCACTTATTCACTTCACATATTCACGACTCCGATTCGACTTATTCGCCGTCAAACCTTCGTTGGGAGAACGACCCGGGGAAATATTTTCACGAATATTTCTTTGGAAAAATAAAAACAAGAATCAAAAATAAATAAAAATAAATATAAAATATAATACATCAAAAAAAATGGCGCCGCTGCCGGGGAAGGCTTGAAACGAGTGCGTCGATTTCGTCCGTTGTTTTTGTGATTTGAAGATCCTTCCTTGGAAGTTATTGTTTTTCTTAAAAAAATAAAAATACAAAAATATAATAAATAAAACACTTTTCCTAAAGTGTTTTCATAAATACATCTTAATAAACATCCTCCGTCTTCCGTTGAAGGAGGGCGGTTGTAAACCATTCCAAATAACAACAAAACAAATCGTGAAATTAATCGTTCTCGGATTACTTTATTACTACAACCTAATTACGGGGTTTAAGGAGGTCTTGACATTAAATTGCAGACCGAAGAGAGATCCATTCTTCTCTCCCGCCACGCTGCGCGTAGTTTTGAAAGAAACGAGTACGGTTGATTAATGATCACCAAAAAGATAATAAATCTCATTTTTTATTAAATATAAAAACCCAAAAATATTTTCTTTTTCAATTTGATTTTTGTTTTTATGAAAAACCAAAAAGAATCTCCGTTATCCTCTTCATGTTTGATTCTCTTCTTTTACCCTCTATACCGTTTGATTCTTGATCTTCTTACCCTCTAAAGTTTGATTCTTCTTCTCACACCCTCTTATGTTTAATTCTTATGGATCCTATTTGTTTTAAGTGTGGAGAACCCTTTTTCGGAGGGTTGTGTGTTTGGTGTACGTGCGAACAATGTGGTGGTGATATTCATGACGGAGTTTGTTGGAATTGTAATTCTAACACGTATGTTCAAAGGTCGTTCAACAATCTTTCAAACGTTCCCGATTACCCTCCACCGCCGCCTCCGTTCACTTGTTTTAATTGTGAAAATCCCTCCGAAGAAGGAGTACCTTGTGGACAAGGTTTTTGTAATCAATGTGGATATACCAATTGTATGTGCTACGTCCCGAGTGTTGAAACGTCTTACGCTTATGATACGAGCTTTGATAATTATCCTCAAAATGATTTCAATTTTCCTTTTCAAAACTCTTATGAGCAAGAACCGTATACGCCTAGTTTTGAGCCTTGTGGGGAGTCATTTGAAAATTCTCAACATGAGCCAAATTTGTGTGATAATGACAAACCCACCATTTCGGAGTCACTCCAAGCACCCAACGAGGGTCACGAGGATGATTTCTTTGAACTTAAGGCTTTTAAGATCTACATTGAACAACTTCAAGCTTTGTCAAAAATGTCGAAATGTCGTATTGATAATGGACCATCGATTCCTATTCCCTCTCCGATAAGGGAAATGGAGCGAGAAACCGAGGTGACAAAGGACCCGGTACTTTCCACTAACAATGGAAATGCTAAATACGTCCAACCTACGGTTGTCCAAGAATCTAAGTCGACAATTGCTCCTCCAAAACCGTCAAAAATTGATCCTAACCTTTCTCGATTTACGGTTAAGAGTTTGTCAAGCAAACGAGCTGAGCTTAAAACAATGTCTAAAAAGAACGACTTGCCTTATTTTCACGTTTATCAAGAACAAGAACCGGAGACCATAACGGAAGTGGTGGAAATTTCTAGCTCTCAGAGCACACCACTTGTCCCACCTCCGGATTCTTCAAGATGTTCTTCGAGCATTGTTATTGACGATTCCACTTCGTTCATAATTGTTGAGCCGTCAGATCCTTTGGAGCCCGAGCTCAAGGATTCTTCATCCGACTTTGAAAAATATGTTTTTGATACGGCTGAAGAGTGTGAGTTACCGCCTCTTGACAATCCGAATGATAGTGTTGAGATGTTCTCCGAATCTGATGACGACGATTCTTTATCTTGTGGAGACATCGACTATGTGGAGGAGTCACCTTCTGAGCTCGTCAGCTTAGAAGAAGAGAATGATGAAGAAACTGAAGTCCAAGATGATGCTCTTCGCGAGAAATTATTAAATATCAATCTTCTCATTTCTAGGATCGAGGCATTACATGATCCTCCGACTTCTTCTTTTCCTATCCCCGATATGGATAGTGATTTCTTACCCGAGCTTGAAATTTTTCGATTTGAAGAGAAAAGTAGTGGCAGTCCCACTATTCATTCTGATATTTCTCTTCCGGATTATGAGCGTTTTGACTTTGAGATCGATTCCGAGCTTATTTTGAGCAATATTTCAAATAATCCGTCACGTGACTCTCTTTTAGAGGAGGCCGATCTATTTCTTGCTACGGATGACTCGATACCACCGGGTATTGAGAATGACGAGAATGACCTTCGAAGAAATGTTCTTATTGAAGAAATTCATGACGATGATTTACTTTCCGAAGCTGACTCATTTCTCTTCGATTTACCATATTCTCGTCCACCCGCGAAACCACCGGATGTAGAATTTGAATCCGATATGGATGAAGTTATTTTTGGAGTGGTGGACGATGTTTCTGATCATGATGATCCGGTGCTTGATATTTTCCCCACCCTTCCCACCCGTGATTCAGAATTTGACTTTGTTTTCGTCATCCGTGTGTTTCACCCATTCTTCACTTATCCCATCATTTCTCCATTTTTCCACTCTGCTAGGAGTGAGGATACCGTCTTTGACCCCGGCATCTCTGTTCTTCGTGCCGGGTGTCCGTTCCATTTGCTCCCCCAAGATTAAGTAAATTCGGGGCGAGTCTAAGCTATACGACTCGATAAAAAAACAAGCGCTTCGTGGGAGGCACCCCATGCATATCCATTTATCTTCTTTCTAATAAGTGAGTGAGGAGGGCTTCCTCTTCCATTTCTTGTGTTTCGTGTTTTCTGTGATGTGTCCAGGAATGCCCGATGATGAAGACTCTCGTGCTCGTAGTTTCCTTCACGCTACTCGAGTTTCATCATCCGCTGCTTATCCAATATCCAAAATCTTATCGTTTTACATCTATCTTTTGGCATAATTAATAAACGGCCTTAGATTTTTGTAGGGATACCCTTACCTTTAAGACATTGAGGACAATGTCTCGTTCTAGTCTGGGGGGTAATCTTGCGATTTGATTTTTGCCTTGCATTTTTGCCGTTTTCTCATGCAATCCCGTTTTTCCTCCAAAAATTGAAAAAATCCAAAAAAATGAGAAAAATTTTAAAAATTTTGTGCAAAAATATAATAAGTTTTGACATTTTTGTTGACTTTCCGCTGGGTAGAGTAGGAATAAAATTTTGACTTGACCGGGCGAGTTGAGCCCTAGCTTGTTCCCTTAACCAATGATAATCATATAAGCTTGTGCTAGTCTTGTACACAAGGAGCTGCTCTTTTGCGTGTTCCCGTACTTGACTTTATACATGCATGACTTTAAAGCTTTCGCTAGTCTTTTACATAAGGAGCTAGAAAACGCGAATTCTTTTTAAGAATTTGCAAGTTTCTGTAACTGACTTTATATATGCGTGGCTGATTATCGGCTAAGTATTCGCGAATTTCATTACTTGAGATTTTTAAATGTGCGAAGAGCGAGAAATGATAGAATTTATTTAGAAGTTAGATGCCAAACGTGGAGTAGTTGGTTCTCTTTAGAGCTCGTCGTAGGTACTTGTGGCCTTTTGCTCCCGTAAAATTGTTTCACCCCATATATTGTATAAATAATTAAAGATATTTAGGTTTAGAACGAAATTTAGTTCTCCATCTTCTTAAAAGAATTTTTGCTCTAAAGATTGGGTACACATCAAGGTCCCGTATTGAGTGAATAAGTTGTAAAGTGCTCTTAGATTTCGGATTGAGATCGGACCTTGGATCCTTACTTCTAAAGGCGGTAAGGTCTTGGATTTAAACCGTGAAGGTTCGTCTTCTAAGGGTTACTATTGAATGTTTTGGAATCACCCGGTAATCCCGTGGTATTAAGTTATTGAGTGAAGAAAAATTTGAAGTTCAAAAAAAAAAAAAAAAAAAAAAAAAAATGTATGTTGAGATGTATGGATTTTGTGCTTATTGTGTTAGACAAGTTGATGGCACGTGAGGTGCATGTGATGACCCTAGATCGGGCACATGAGGTGCACGTGATGTTTCTCCACAACTTATGTCTACATGTTCGTATGAGTTCTTTAGTCTTTGACGTATGTAATAACCTTGATTTGGACCTCATTTTTAAGGCAAACTTTCTTGCAAGAAGATGGAAAACTACTTAGCGTTTTAAACTTGGTATCTTTATCGGAATAATAATTATGAAAATGAGAAGCTTATGAAGAAATTCATTTCTCTCACAAAAAATAAAATAAGTAGAAACAAAAATAAGAAGATGGGAGCGAGAGGTTCTTACACAAGTAACTTCCATGAGTAGTGTTGGCATCTAATTTCTAAGTAGGTTGTGATCTCGTTTATAAGCTTAGTTTGGGAACATGTGAAAAATCAAGGACGATGAATTTTATCCTTATGGTCACTTCTCTATGAGTTGTGTTTCTACTCTATGACCCTAAAAATTATCAATAGATAATGATTGTCATCAAAAGCCGTCACTTGAAAAATGAGAAAAATACAAAAATAGAATAAAAGGAAAAATGGGGAGTTTTTAGAACTTAATATTTCTTGATCTCTTTTGAAAATTTTGCTACTTCTCAAAGTTAGTAAAAAGAGATTGGAAATTTTCAGTTTCAAAAACATGTTCTTATAACATTGCATGAGGACATTGCAATAGCTTAGTCTGGGGGAATTTTGGTATGTGCTAAAACACATACCATTTCTTGACCAAAACCGGACCAAAATAACCAAAAACCCGACCAAAATGCCAAAAGATATTGTGTTTTTGTGTTTTTGCATGTGCAGGGATGGATATCGTGAAAATTGACAAAAGACACAAGAAATCCGGGAAACCGAGCACGAGATACGGAAACGGCTCAGAACCAGAACCGGGAAGAAAAATATGTCAAAAAGTTAACCGTGGTCCTCCAAGTATCAAAGATTTGCAAATTCAGCCCTTGGATTATCTTTTAAATAATGGCAGCTAAGGTCCCTTGAAGAATTCAGAAATTACATTTATGGTCCCTAGTGTTTAAAATCCTTAAATCCTAATAAACACTCTACCCGGACTTAAACACAATTCACCTAACCCAACCCACACCTTAAACACAAGCCCAATCCACATTATAAAACCCATCCCACCTTTATCATACTATCTGGCCCATCCACAAAAACCACAACCCGATCCACCTTCCATCTAAATAAGCCATTCGGTCTAATATTCGGTCAAAGAAAAAAGATAAAAAAAAATAACACACCTCACCCTCTTATCTCTCTCACTAAAATAAACCCCGATCCCCCAATTCACCATGAACCCTAAATTACCCAAGTACAAAATTACGGCAATTAAGGGCTTATTAGTCAAATCAAAGGGCTTCTAGAATGTCAGGAGGTGTCAGAAGCAAACAAGCACACACGGGGACACATGGCAGGCTTTCATTGGTTCGAACACCGCAGAGGGTCTAATCCGAGGGCCATAATTGATGGGATGAGATCGAAGGGTGATGAAGGCTGAAGATAGCACGAGGATCGCCAACGTGGCAAGACCCAGAAGGTTCGGCTGAGTCTATAAATAGGAGAGGTTCTTCCCCATTTTCGATATGTAATTTTTTCTTTAGCAAAGTTATGCTGTCAAAATAATTTTAGAATTTTAGTTTTATAGTTCGAATTGTATTTTTCTGTTTATGTTTATTCGATTTGAGCATTGTAATTTTTAAGTTTTAATGAAAGTTTAACTTTGAGGTTATTTTGTGTCCGAATTCTCTTTTAATTAATGTTGATTTCAGTTTTTAGATTATTTACTGTGTTTTAAATATCAGATCATTACAAAAGAAAAAAAAATAATAATAATATAAATCAAAATGTCAGTTCAGAAATCAAGCTTCAATAAGCTCAGTTAGTTTTTTCTCAAGTTTCATTTTAGCTTAATATAGCTTTTGTGAAGCTTAACTTGGATCCTTAATCAGTTATTCTCAAAAATACATAAAGTCAACGATAGTCAACTGTGTTGTGAATCATTGATCTGTGGAATTCTGATAAGTTGAGCTAGACTGGGAAGAGCTTAGCCTATCTAAAAGATAGGCTTCTTTGGAAATCCCCTCTGTTCTTGCTGAGGGGAAATTTGTAAGATCCATTTTCATTTTAGCTTAGTTAAAAATAAATTGCTCTGTTCATTTTGTTGCTTAGTTAAAGTTGATTTTTGAATTCTGAGCTAAGATTGTTACTGCTGAATTTAGTTGTTAATTTGGTTTCTACTAGTTTTGTTGAACTTAAATTGATCATTGAATAGGGTGAATGTGTTTAAGATCTTAGTGTTGAAGTGTAAACTGCTAATTAGGAGTTTAGTATGCTAATTCTGAGATTAGATTGAGATTGTTTAAAAGTTTGTCTGTTATAAATCTGCTATGCTTTTCAGTTTTGATGACAAGTGCACAAGTTTATTTCTAGCAATTTAGTTGAGTTAAGTGAAAGATTTTTGGGGCAAAAGCTAGGCAGGCTAGCTGTTCATAAGTATCTGCTTTTGTCTTGCTTTTCTTCGATTATTTGGTAGCTTATTCAAGTCGTACTTTGAGCTTATTGGACTATTTTCAAAATTGAGTGTATAAATATTAATCTGACTTGTGGTCAATCTGTTTTTTTTCCAGTTTAATCTAGTTTCTTTTAAGTTGTTTCTTTTCTAAAAATTAGTTTTGTTAAGTTGTTAATTGAGTTTTGAAAGAAGAAAAAAAAAATAAAAAAAAATAGTTTGGATTAATTTGTAAAACCCAGGATTCGAACCTGGGTGAGTTTGTTAGTATAGAACATTTTTAGTTTTTAAGATCTTACAAAACAGTCCCTAGATTTCGGTTTTAACAAGTTCGGCCCTTGTCTTTGTTTAAAAGTGTTTTGTGAATTAAATAAGTTTCAGAAAAATACAAATTGGTCCTTGTCTTTTACAAAGTCTAAATCAGTTTCAGTTTTTACAATTTTAGTCCCTCGGGTTCTATAAACTTTTATTTTCTTAATTTTCTTTTATAATTGAGTTTAGTTTAATTACATTTTCAGTCCCTTGAGTTTTTATTAAACTTTTTCCTTATTTTCTTTTATAAAATTAGTTTTAATAATTTACATTTGTAATTCCTTAGATTTTTATTTTTTTTTTATTTTTTTTAGTATAATTTCTCTAATAGATTTATAAATCTCGGGATTAGCCCGGGATTTGCATTTATTTGAATTTTCTTTGTGTGCATTTATTTTAATAGCGTAGATTGCTTTTAATTTTTCTTATTATAGTGTAATCAATTCTAAAAAAAAAATAATCTTTCACGTCACTTATTCACTTCACATATTCACGACTCCGATTCGACTTATTCGCCGTCAAACCTTCGTTGGGAGAACGACCCGGGGGAATTGTATTCGTTACAATTTCTTTGGAATCAAAAATAAATAAAAATAAATATAAAATATAATACATCAAGCATTAATAAGAGTAAAAATGGGGCTAGGAAACTCACATTCATATCAGTTAATCACATAACGCCTTCAAATAACCAATTCAAATATTTTAGTCAAACAGTCAAATATTGAGTAAACAGTTCGCGTATTTCAAATAAATAGTTATTGAGTTTAGTTAGAACAAGCATGTATTCTCCCACAAAATAGTTTAAAAACCAGTAAAAGTAGGGGCCATGAACTCACCTTAGCCACAGTAATACAAAGATCACAACTGACACGACTAGAATGGAGGAACAAAACACAACCATCTCAAGACATACGGCACGACGGTTTCAAGATATACAGGCACAACGGTACACAACGCTCTAGGATCGGCACAACCTAATACGTATACGATTATCTCAAAATACGACTCGCACAATAATAAAGTCTATAAAAGACAGCATGTCATAGTTTTCGTGGATTACTCGATTTCAAAATTTATCAAAAGCTTAGTATCAACGTTTCGTGTGGTGTGGTAAGAAAACATAGACTCGACATACAACTCACGCCAAAGAGAATAGACATCGACATAATCGAGAAAATACTGACAAGAACTCAAACCAAAGAAGACAAATCTATAAGTTAACAACCAATAAACACCTCAAATAAAATAACTCGGATTGTACATTTCGGTATTTACCCCGATATCCCAAATAATTTGTATAAAACATAAACGCCTTATAAATAGAAATAGTTTAACTAATAAAAATCAGCTTTATTAAGTCGTTGTGAATTTAGTTAACCAAGTTTGACATTTCAATATCTTATAAATTTTATGTTTCGTTATCATTCGTGTAATTATTAATTTTGGGTTTATTGAATATTTTTTGTCCGGTCCGAGTCTAATATATTAAAGTCTTTTCGAGTTTAATATATTATACCGTCTCAAGTCTCAAAATGTCCAATGAATCCAATATCTAATATCGTAAGTCCGATAACGATCCATAATTGTCCAAACGTCCAAGTATAATAGTCAATTCCAAATATTTATTATGTATTCAAATCCAATTCACAATTCCAAATAAAATCCGAAACGTACCATCTTATCACTAATATCAAAACAAAATTTATATATCACAAGTTAAATAGGTTTTGATGAACCCTGTTGAACCTAAGACCTTGATAGATCTTTGAGCACTCTTGGATCGTTAGTAATGTTTATGTAATCACAAACACACTAAATGAAAGTCTCTAATACTTGTATTCTAAAGCGGAAATTAAACACAAGTAAGAACACAAATAACTAAAAACGATTGATCCTCTATGGATCTTTTATTAATACTAAGAACTTGTTTTTTAAACTCGTACATCATACATAATAACGTGTTCCTTTTATAGATAAGGAACCCTAAACCGATTCACTAGAAAACCCTAAACCGTTTCACAAGAAACGTATATCTAAAAACTAATAGAAAATATGCTATATAATTTCCTAATAAAACTCGTGCATATCCAAACTAATAACAAAAGTACGCTGAATATCTATATCAGCAGAAACAAACTATGCAGAATCTCTACTTCCGCAAAAACACTCTTCAGCAGAATCCAACACTTCAGCAGATTCCATCAGCAGTAACCGTCAGTAGAATTCTTCCTTAGCAGAATTCCCAACAATCCTCCCCTAATCTTGAATTTGACATGGTTAAGTTCAAGATTCTGGATAGATCTCTAACACATCAGAATAAGAGGATTGAATTCGAACATCATCAGCAAAGAATCAAAGGAACCACATCTCTATGAATGGCAAAACTTTAAACTTCAGGTCTTTGCAGCAACAAATGACATAAGGTACATCAAAACAGATTAGTTGCATACTATTCTCATCACATCCAGGTGTGTAAACTCCTGTGAGAGGTGAATCATTGAAAATAATGGATTTGATGTCTCTTTACCAATAGCCATCACTACTGGAGTAGCCAAATGTTTAAGTTCGAAAACTATGGTACACTGATAACCATATGATTTTTAGCAAATCATCAGCTATAAACGGATTTGAGATGTCTTTACCTGTAGCCGTTTGCTCAGGACTAGCCAATCCTTTGGTTTCAACTGAACCTTGGTGAATTGAATACCAAATATGGATACCAAATGTCTTTACCACAAACCATACTTTTGTGGACTAGCCAATTCTTTGGATCCCATAAAGAGTAACATCCATGGTGAATTGAGAACCATTTCAACTCTCAGGAATAAACCATGGGTGAGTTGAAATACCCTATAGCTTTGAGCAAGCTATTACAGCTATCAATAGATTTGATGTGTCTTTACTAAAGTTGTACCCTTTGGACTAGCCAACTCTTTGATGGACACAAGTCACATCTGGTGAGTTGATAACCATCAACAGAGTGATATACAACAAACCTGCAGAAAAGTTAGTACAAATATACAATGATTTTTTTTTTTAACTAAAAGCAAATAAAGAAAAACTGAACAAGATAATTTTTTTTTTTTTTTTTTTTTTTTTTTTTTTTTTTTTTTTTTTTTTTTACCAAGAGCAGCAGAATCCGAAGCTACCAGTAGAAATGGTGTTATCAGCAGGAACGGGAACACTGTCAGTAGAAATGAAGCTCTTCAGCAGAAACCATGTGAGAGCAGCAGCAATGAAATTTAATGCAGCAGAATCACAAAGCAACTCATGTTTGACCACCGAATATTTAATATTACCCCATAATCAGACAGCAATCCCAAACGACAAACAAAAGGGTAACCCCACATGGTGTACGAGCCAATACCAGTAGCAACAATAACCCACTTGCCAAATAAAATAATCCACACACCGTTTTAGAAAAGCAATTTGGGTTGGCTGAGAATATGACACAACCTCAACTTGCAATTCACAAACTGAAGATGACAAAACGGATTAAACCATCCAGCCCCACTTATGGATTTCATCAATTACTAAAGATCAGTCAACACCAAACAATTATTAACCTTTGACCAATCACTTAGCCAATAACTGAATATTCGCGCAGTCCCACATCAGTATATGACAAACCACAATATACTTCATCCCCACACATTGACCCCATTTTAATTTAACAAATTAACTGATAGTATAAAGGAGTCAACAGCATGAACATCCCACTTAATAACAGGAAGCAACAAATTCAGCAGCTGTATTATTATAGATAGAGAACACAAACAAACTAAAAAAATGTTAGTTAGCACAAAATATACAACAATAAGCCTCCCCTTAGGCTTATGCCTCCCCTCAATCAGTGCACCTGACAAGGACTATTGTTCTTGGGTACCGAGAATGAACCTTTCCTTTTATTTGTCCAAGAATAACCTGTTGAGGGCTTAACACCAGTATCCCATCTTGTTCCTTCCATATACCTTGGGTCATAATAACCAGGCCAAAAACCATTCTGAAAGTAAGTACTAGTAGGTATGTAGAATGGTCTAGCAACATGTCTTTTCCAATGAGCTGGAAAAGATCTACTATGTGTTGCTTGTGGAACATATGGGGGAATATCATTAACATTGGTCCACATTGGTCTAGATCTCTTTTGGTAAGCACACACACCCATTCTCTTCTCATGAAAATCACAATCCTTAATGAGATGAGACGTACTACCACACACAAAACAAGTTTTCTTCTTAACATTACCAGCCTTTTTATTAAAACAACCATTCTTATTACAAGAAGTCTTAGAATTGTATGTATTCTTATCAGATTTATTACAAGTGAAACTAGGGAAATCTTGAACAACAATGGGTTCTTGTTTGGGTGCCCTAACTTTTGATTCAATCTCAACTTTACTATTGGATGTGGAAACACTAGAAGTAGAAGTAAAGGAGATAGACTCAGTTGAGATGGACTCTGAGCTTTTATCATTAAAAACACTGGGAGCAGAGACATTGACCTTGGAAGACTTGCCACTTGAATCACATGAGGCATAGTACGTAGACTTACAATCAGGGTCTGGCAAGTCACTTGACTTTTTGCCATATAGATGGTGTGATCCATCAAAGTCTGAGGTGGTGTTGGTAGTGGGCATGAATTCTCCTCTAATAGGTCCAGGCACAACATGTAATTTTCCTTCTTTAAGAAAATTTGCTAAGCCTGCTGGTGTAGGTTTACCCATATCAAACCTAGCCTCTAAACCAACATATTTTTTAAAACCTAGACCTATACTAGAGTTTACAGGTTGAGTATTATAGAGACAGTTAGATAACTTATCACCTAACATTAACCAAATGTTATGATTAGCTATTTCCTTCTCTAATTTCTCTTTCAGTTCTTGGTTCTCTAACTCTAGTTTAGCCTTTTTCTTTTCACAACATTTTAATTCATTTGTAGTACACAATAAATCTCTTTCTAACACCCCTATCTTTTCTTCATAGGCAGTCTGATTCTTCTGAAACCAAATTTGTTGTCTTTCTTTAGTTTTTAAGGCCTGTTTGTAAGCCTCAACTTCAACATAACATTCATTATATTTAGGTTTCATTTCATCATATGCCACCTTAAGTTCATTATATCTTTCACTACAACCAAAAACACAATTATGTACCTGAGAGATGCCCATAAAGGCAACTTGATCATGTTGATCCTCTGTAGTACAGCTTGCCAGCAATCCACTCTGCCCAGAAGCTTCATCATTATCAGGTTCATGTACCTTCCAGTTAACATGGTCATCCAGAGTAACCAAAGCTCCAGCTTTTCCAGCTTCCACTTGATTCTGCTGATAGGTAGTATACCTAACCTCATCACCAGCCTTCCTATCCTTGCACTCTCGTTTAAAGTGACCCATCTGTCCACAAGTATAGCATTTGATTTTCATCCTGTCAAATCGAGCTGGATCTCTTCCCTGGTAACCAAACTTTCTTCCAGACTTCTTTTCAAACCTCTGGACGTTCAAAGAGAGCATGGCCACCTGCCACTTCAAGTTCATTTCTTCCAAATCCAAAGGATCCATCTGATCAAAATCCCCAAAAGCAAGTTGCTGCTGATGATCATAATCAGCAACAAAAGAGTGAAGTATATCTTCCAATACACCACTAGACTTATGTTGTGAATTTGGTCTGGTGTTGGTGTAGGAAGATGATGCTGAGGAGCTTGGGCTTGAGGCCTGATTCATCTTATTGGAGGTGGTGCTAACAAAAACTGAGTAACTTGGAGTGGATGAACGAATGGGACTTCTAACATCAGGCTCAAGAGTCTTAAGCTTATTGTAGAGATCATCAAATGATAGCATATCCAGTCCACCTTTAGCTTTGAGTGCAATGCTCACTTGCAGCCAAGATGGAGGTAAAGATCGCAAGAATTTTGCATTGCAATCCTCATTGTCTGGCCTGGCCTTCAGCTGATTCAATTGACTCAAAATCCTATGGAACCTGTCATACCCCTTGTGGATGCCTTCTTCCTCAGAGACTTGGAATTCTTGAAACTGCTGTTTCAGCATTGATTTCCTCATCCTCTTTGACTCATCATTCCCACCAAACCTAGCCTTGATGGCCATCCAGATATCCTTTGCATCCTGCATGTAGTGAAAGTCACCCATATGATCATCTGGTATAGCCTGAAGGAGAATAGTTCTAACTTTTTGCTCTCTCTGTACAGCTAGAAACTCTTCAGCAGTTTTAGGACCAATGATGGTTATCTTGCCATCAGCATCTTCGGTGTGCCTTTTCAAACTATTTCCCTTTTTGACAATTTCCCAAAGATTCCAATCAATATTTGTGATCCAGTTCTGCATCTTCATAGCCCACAATTCATACTCTTCCTTCTTGAGGTATGGGAACTTTGCATTGCTGTTGGTGAGAGTGAGTTGTTGCAAAGATGAAGATGTGGTGTTATGGTTGTTGTTGTTGTTGTTGTTGTTGTTGTTAACTTCTGATCCATCGTCAGATCTAGGCATTGTTTTGGTTGTTTTGATTGAGAGGGTGTAAAGAAAGGATGTTCTTAGTATCACAGAGACTCTCCCGAGGCTCTGATACCAATTGTAGAATCCAAGATCTAACGCTTCTAGGATTATAGAGACAATGATTGTTGCACAGCGGAATAAGAACAAGAACACAATCAAAGTTTCTTAACAAGGTTTTTCTAATAACTGGAACAATGATCCTCTATGGATCTCTATTATTTTTCTAAAATGTTTTTCCTGGAGTTGTGTTTTTCTCTCAAGAAGCGTACCTAATACAAAAGACATATGTTCCTTTTATACACAAGGAACCCTAATACAATAACAAATAAAAATATCAATGCATATCACTACCTAAAATAGCTCATGCGTATCCTAACAAACAAATAATAAAGATACGGATTCACTATATCCGTAGAAATAAGCCTTCAGCAGAAACCATGTCATCAGATCTCTATCAGCAGGAACTTCCAAAATTCCCAACAAACCCAATTAATTAATACTCACCAAAATAATTTTGTAGCCAAACACACTTTTAACTTTTCACAACCAAAATATATAACACCACTTTTGTTATGTCAAGCCCGACCGAAAACTACATGGACCAATAAAATGTTAAACTCAATCCGACACCAAATAAGCCCACAATCCCTCAACCCAATCGAAACCAAGAAGAACAATGTGATAAGCAGTTTTAAATGAAGCGGTTTAAAATGTGAAACCATAAATAAGCAGTTTTAACGTCACCTCAATAAGCCACCAAAATAAGCCGGAGGAACAATAGGTTTAAAACAAACAAACACTCCATATACGGTTTTGACTCGAAACAGAGAGCAATCAATAACAAAAAACGGGCACCCTCTCGGGGCATGAATCGAACCGAGACTTAAAACAACATTCAAACAAGCTCACAAGCCTGTTATAAAACTCAAATACGCAACATGGGTATAAAATACGCAGGTCCAAATCTGAAATCCATGTCCAACAACACAATAACCTCAGAATTACCACAACCACATCAAACTTCAACTGGAATTAATTCTAAACATGAAACTGAGATACCAAATGGGTTTCTCAACCCGGGACGAAACTATAGCACCAAATGGGTCTCGACCCGACCTGTTTTTAGAACAATCCAAACATCATAAACAATTTTTTTTTCTTATCACACGAAAAGGTTTCAAAACATGATTATATCCAGTTTTTAATCACGACAAAATAGTAACTTGTTGTAATAAATTTTGAATCCACGAAAACAGTAACAAAATAACTAAAATCGGTTAAATAAATAAACGACATGAGTTGTTTTACCATACCACATGGACGAATGAGGGGGGGGGGGAAAGAGAGGCGGCGGAGGTGGTGGTGACGCGTTGTGGTGGAGGCTAATGACCTTCTCGAACCAACAGTAAACAACCATTCGATCTAAAAAAAAAACCACCTCCAATCTACACTCGTATGGCTACAAAATGGCGTCGCCAGAAATTTCGCCGGAATTTCTGAGTTATCGAAGAAGAAAGAAAGAAAGTTGAAGGTGTGATGGTGGATGTGGTGTTGATGGTGGTTGCGTTGATGAAGGTGATGGTGGTGGATGGCCGAAAGAGAGGTGGCTGGAGGAGGGGGAAGGCGGCTGCCGGATTATGGTAGGAGGGGAAGGGGAATAATAACCCTAGAGAAGTTATAATTGGGTTTATATAGTAGAGGTTTAGGTTTAAAAACCCTAGGGACCATAGTTGCCAACAACCAAAGTCTAGGGTTGGTGGGGATCTTTTACTGCAGGGACCATAGTTGTAGTTTTGGCAATCTTTCACGATATCAAGTCTGGGGCCTGTTTAGGCTAGCAAACGATAAATTCAAGACACGGGAATTACGCCATTGCGTTCAGAATAATTTTTCCAATAAAAACGACTATTCATACGCCTCGTTTCTCACAAGTAATAAAATAATCAAATCAAATCGTCGGTTGTGCCAGTACGCGTTGTGTACAAATTCCACGTTTCACGAGATAACTTCACGTTTTAGAGTCAAATAAGTTCATAAAGATTCGTATATGAAGAAAAGAGATAATTCCTCATAAAAATATATCTGAAAAATTACAGGTTGTTACATTTAGTCCTCTATGTAACCATGGAAAATTCATAACCACCCCATGACCACCATGAACCTTGGCCATCTGCAAGACAACATAAACCACCTTAATCACTACTCGATACGCCTTTAGAAACTATACGCCAACATCACAGGCCATCACTTTTTGATCATATACAACATTCACTTTGTTATTCTATTAATTTCTTGTAGATTCACTTAATATAAACGATATATATTGTGCTTTGGCCTAAGAAGTATCTTTTTGCCCTTTTTTTTGTTTCGAGATTGCTTTTAAGTATGTATTACATCGATCTATAATGTATGTAATTGCTGTAATATTATAACATTCACTGGTATTTAACATTCACTGGTATTTAAGTAATTTATTTATGCTAAATTTTCAACAATTAAACAATGATTTTCGTGTTTTATATGTAGTATAGATACAGATGGTGTCAATAAAATCTGGTCCAATTTTCCCAAAAATAAAATAAGAATGTATTAATGTTATATATGTCTAGGTACGATGAGTATAGATACAAGTCATTTAGGTCATCTAGCTAATAAATATTTTTATAAAAAACTTTGTAGTGCAAGTAGGCTTGTAATTTTACAATATTGATGTCTAGAGAAGAGGTATATGATATAGCAGCCATCACATTAAATGCCAGAGTTACAGTCGTTTTTGGGCTACTCAAACAAGTACGGCGGTTGTCAACAGCCACCTTTTAAGTTTAATACGCAATCCTCTGCTCACCCTGATTCTAAGTTAATTCATGTTTACAAGGTAGTTTAATTATTCAAGCTAAAAGAAGTTTAATGATTACTTAATCATTTAGAAGATTAGTTGATTATTAGAGTTATGATATTTCAAACAGAACAAGAAATATACGATAATTATCATATCAACAGATCAAGGAAGTATCAATATAATCAACTAGTTTTGCAATCGTGTGATTACCGTAATCGCTTTGTTAGAAGGTTTAATTAAGTTTTCTTGTGGTCATTGTCTTTTAGATCATTATCTTGTTAAGACTATGGTGCATGGTTCTGATTTGCTTTATGATATCTGAGTATATATTAAACGCTTTACCTGGTTTGTTTCCTCAAAAAGTTCAACTGTAGTAATTTCTTGGGTAAAGACCATAAAATAACAACTTATTTTCTCTATTTTACTGAGATGAAACACGTACTTTTTTATCAACATTTAAGCCAACGAAACTTGCAAATATTGTTCTAAGGTCAACAAAAAGACTTATTATATTAAAAATAATAATTGAAATGAATATATTACCCTTGTCTTCTTAAACTATACCCATCATCTTCTTCCAGCGTTACTTAGCTAACGAAACTTGCAAATATTGTTCTAAGGTCAACAAAAAATTAAAAAATTAAAAACAAATTAAAAAATTAAAAAAAATTAAAATATTAAAAAAAAATTCCGAAATTATTTTTTTAGAAAATATTTTTTTTATCGACGATTATTTGCAACGTTAGTCCTTTATACATTTTATACTTTTGATCTTTGTTCTATCATCTTGTTGACTACTTGACTCTATAGATTATCTTTGGCTTGATATAGTATCTCGGTACACTTCCTCCAAAAAGGTATAATTCCTAATCTTTATTGGATTATCTTCAACGAAATATGTTTTAATTTAATGTCTTTCTGTCAAACTTCAACTTATTTCTGGTAAGTGATTTATGATCTATTTAGGGTCATTCACGGTTTACCCTTGTAGCATTTAAGATCTTGAGCTTCTGTGAGCTTATCACAATTTTCAGCATCATAAACCATCTCACTCGAACTCAAATTCTAAGGTTGGGCTACGTTACGTTACAAGTTAATTAATCTTTTGTTTGGTACGGCATAAATTTTCGTTAATAAACTAGAAAGAAGAAAAAAGTTATACTCCAATACACCCAGGGATGGACCACATGTATGCCCGGTGTGGCACGGGCCACACTTGATTTTGGATCGCGAAGTGTAGTTTTTATCAGAAGGTTTATATTTTTGCTATTTTCTTTGCGGTGCAACTTTAATTTAGCTAAAAAATTCTTTATGGTGCGAATTTTTGTGCCTTTAAGTGGAAAAACTTTATGTAACACCATTCCGGAATTCCTAAGTCCATCCCCGAATACACCAAGATAGTCATATGACCAAAACACCAAAAGTAAGAGCAATTAATCTTAGAATTTAAATACCATAACAATTACATAATTAATTCTACATCACCAAAGCACGTAGCGGAAGCAAAGAATCAATATTTAACATGTAAAGAGATTAACCAAATATTAAAGATACTTACCTTTGATCCTAGCAAGAATAAGGATATAAACTTCAATTCTTCTTCTTTAACAAACAATAGGATTAACGAGAAACCCCTTACCTTTTTGTTTCTCAATCTAAGATGGAATTAATTAAAGTAAGTTAATACCACGATCTTGTACACACGTACTAATAGCTATTCGATGTGAATGCTAGTTCTTGAATCACAAATGAAACATCACAACAACTAGGGTTTGATGTTCTTGATAATACACGATCAAAACAATTAAACCCTTAAGGTTTATAGCTACTGATCGAATAGAACAAATAAAGGTAACATGCGTTAAAGATATTGCATGCATATTGCATGCATGTTATAGTAATATAATACACAATGCATTTCTAATTTATATGTCGAACAGAATAAGTATAGAGTTGCAGCATCAGACTTTAGGGATAATTAAAGTGTCGATATTTGAGCTACGAAGGGTTTATATATAGCAATTACCTTGTCCAACAAGTTATTGCTAGAACTCGTTAAGTTCTAAAACTGAAATCAACCCTCATTTTTCCTTGTCCGACTATCGTAACTAACACCAAGGTTTGGCTCGTACTATAAGTCCCTCATGTATTAGTCCTTTTTTGTGATTAATAATAAATTGAATATTTATTATTAATTATTACATCGATTCTCATACGTAAGTGTGCAATCTTGTGTCCGAGTTGATTCTAGACCTACACATATTAATATTTGTCCCAAACTAACAGCTCCCATTGGACATACTCATTATGTGCAATAACATTGGTTAGCGTTCAACAGTCAATGCCCCTAGTAGCAACTCGATATGGTCTCCTGGAAAACCTTTTTGATTAATCTCATCTTATCCTCTTGTTACTAATACTACATAATAAAGATAGATCTCAGTCTTCTTTATTAACCATTCTGTTTCTCTTGTTATGATTGAGCAAGCTACCAATTTTCTGACTATTCAGGGGAGATCTTGGGTGCGGTCGCACAATCATCTTGTAACTACAGGGCCTATGAGTATTAAACCCAAACAAATTGGAGAACAATTATTATATCTTGATACCGCATAACCCCATGCACTTTGCAACATTCCTGAAAACAATCTTATAGCTACAGGTTACGTAGCGGTAATTGAATCAAAAATGCATTACATGATGACAGTATCTGGCATCTCAGTCTAGATAACTATATTACAACATGATTTACTGATAACAAGATCAAAAGTAAATCATGAAGTTGGGAAAGTCAGTATATTCAATTCATTGAATATCTGTAAGTTTGCAGTCAACGCATCAATATAATTTACGAGTATTCTACCAATACCAGATTTGTCTTAATTAATGATATTCCATATCATTAATCGAACGGACAATTAGAATAACAAGTTATTCACGGATTAAACATGCAAATATAGGATACAATCTATATTAATGAACAAACGTCCAAGTACTTTAATTCATTGTAATAATAATTGCTTACATCCTTATCAAATACTAAGTAGATCAATGCATGATAATTCTTATTAATGAATTATGCTAAGTCATGTCAACATATGTTGAAAGGCATAAATCAACTAATCTTGATCTATCGGAATTTTGAGAATACATCTTTCAAGAATTCAATTAGTGAAATTCTTGTATGTGCATTCAACTATCTTGATATTGCCACACAATATTTCATAAAATGCATGACATCCTCAACCACGAATTTATGACAGTTAAACTATCAAACCTTTTATAGTTTTAAAGTATTTTAAGTCTTTAATGTATAATGCAACTCTGCTTACAGTTAAGCATAACTAGTACTCATGACCATTAACAAGGATGAAATCCTACCATGACTAGTATTGAGTGTCATCTCAATTTTATTAGCATTATTGCATGCAAACAACAATATGCTCTTTAAAATTCCCGTAAATTTTAATATCCATTGTGTAATGTTTGATACCTTCCAATCTTTCAAGATTTGTTGGCTATCTCAACTACGCAACAATTTGCCATATGGTTCATACTTAGAATTTAGGAGCAATTCCAGGATGAGGATGTTAATTCTATATCCAACCATATCCATTACACTTGGTTATCTAATAACTTTCAATTAGATATTAATGTTGTCAAATCATCTTTTATCCAAGCATGATACAACAAATAACATGATGTACATGAAAAATCATTGTGTCAAACTTAGATTTCATTCATGTTATACCTTTTCAAAGATATGTTTCTATTCAGACTCTCTAATAGTATATCATATTATATTAGAATCAATTATTTTACCGCTTATATTTATAACAATAAACATATATTCCAAGGTTGTATGTTTATTTCCTAAATTTAAAAGTGAAGTTTCATTCCAAACTAAGACTTAACATTTAAAGTTAATGGAATGTTACTTCCTATATGTTATACAACATATATGAAATAAGAAAATAAATATAACACTCCCACTAGCTTTTAGGAATCGTCTTATTTTAATTATAAATCAAAACTGAATTTAATAATTAAACATAAGTATATCTCCTAGATGCATGCCTTAATCCATTCATGAATTATTGCACTTTGTATACTTCCAAAGATTATCAAAGATTATTTGAATTCAAATACTTATTTTAATTACTTATCGTTCTCGCACAAGTAATTTCTCAAGAAAGAGTTTTGATATTCCATTGTCAATTTCATATTAATGAAACTAAGAATGACAATCATAATCTTTATAAATTTAATGTACCTAGAAAGAATTTCAATCACAGTTAATTGCTTAAGTGTGATTAATAATCTTTTCATACATTAAATATATATACAAAATTTGTCCATATGATTTCTACACAAGAATTTAAATCACTAGGATTTTCATTCCTTTTGAAGAAACTCATCTTCTTTCTATAGTGTAACTATAGAGTTCAAGATTAACTAAGTTTCCAAAACTAGTTATCTATCTGGACTGCATCTAAGCATTCATAGTATGAGTAACTTGCCAAATTCAATATTTGCAATTCATCTTAATGACCAATAGGTTTACCATAATCCTGTAACTCATAATCCTCAACATATTATACAAATATTTGAGATATCCTTGCGGATCTATGAATGAAAATTCCATCATCTTGAGATTTAACATTAACATGTTTAATCCTCATCATGATATTTACTAGTGTATTTTTAGAAGATTATGTATCTTGTAACTTTATCTTTTTAAGATAAAACCTCCCACTTGCCTTTTGCAATTTATAGACTATCTATAAATACTTTAGCAAGTAGTGCAACACAAAATTATTCTCTTTTTGGGACATTACAAATACATGTTGACAGTTACTTACATTAAGTTTGTTAATAACCTACTCAAAAGCAGTTTAACAAATTCAGAACTTCAATTTTAAGAATTAATGTGATTCATCACATTCCATAATAAATGGTGTCTTATTGATCTTCCAGGTTGGAGTCTTATTGAGTATATACTACTCATACTCAATTTTCTAACCTTGGTAGCTTTAGGAAGAAAGGAAAATATAGTTATCTTTAATCAAACAATATAACAAGAGTTTGATTTTCCTAACTGAACGTACCATAAACATTATGTATTTCATTAGGATTAATATTGTAAGACAATCTTACAATATGTAAGATAAATATATTTCGTTTGGCTTATCTATTCACCAACTAAGTCAGCTTATTGGTATAATAGAATTTCCAATCCAATTTCATGCTATATAATATAAGTACTTTTTGACCAAGTCACTTCATGTCCATGTCTTAACAAGAAGACATAAACTGTTATAATCCCAATATACGTTATAAATCATTGATCAACTCAATGACTTCTTGTATATGTCTTAATTAAAAAACATAACAAGTTAACGTCTTACTTTATTATAAGTCTTGTAACAATTAAAAGACTTCATATTTATAACTTTACAATAAAATATAAACATGTATAACTAAAGTAATCATGAACACCACTATTTGGTTTCAATAGTAATTTCAAGTTAACTTATTACTTCATTTATTTATGACATTCCAAGAATACATAAATATTCAAATTTTGAAGTAGTATTAGATTACTTCATTTATGTCATTCCAATAATACATAAATATTTCGTTTGAAGTAGTTTTATTATCATATTGACGCTTGTTTTAATAAGTATCTAATTTAGAAACTTGTAAATTAACATAGTTTCATTACATCAGTTGATCTGCTAGTAATGAAAGTATAAAATTTACCTTTCCATTGTAATCTAGTCCAAGCTCTCACATGACGTAGATTACAACTTCAAGTGCTCTATTAATTAGATGTGATTAAGTCACATTAGAACATTAGTCTCTTACCTTGCAGTCAAGAGAATCCTTTAAATCATATTCCTATGTGTTGTTCCTTGCACACAATAAAGATTTCTCTCACTTGTGCATGGAACAACATCATGTATCAGATAAACAACACATCAATCGTTTGTTTATGTGATTAGTATGATTGTGTCATAGATATTAGTAGATATAGAACCACCTTGTCTAGTAAGGAAACGTACATGACTATCCTTAAAACCACAAGTGTCTACAATTGGAAAGTAATTATCTTAAGTGTAACCACCGGTAAATTTTCACTTGTATTAATATTCTAACGAAAGAATACATGTCCATTTTCCACATCTAATTTTTTTTTAAAAACGTAATCAGTTTATCTGATCACAACTACCTACTAATGTGACATAACTCACTTTCCCAATAAACGTGCTCACACGCGGACTGACACTAATACCTTAATGTTTATTCCAAATAAATATCCTTATATGCAAATTCTAAAGTTTTCAACTCTTATTTACCACTTTACGTTATTTTGTTAACGTACGATTATTAAACATACAAACTAAACGTTTACTTCTATTAGGGTTTTTACGAAACCCTAATTTATTATAAACTATGATTTTACACAACTAAATCATAAATACTAAAGTACAACATTTAATACCTTGAGTACAAATGTTTAAAGCACGGAAACTCAACTTTACTTTATTTTCCGATACAAGCCCTAGATTTACAAAAACAATGATTTTATGTAAATAAAATCACGAACCCTAATTAATATCTACATGATTTCAATAAAACATAATTGTACAAGTCTTTCAAGCCAATGTACAAGTCCTTAATGCATTGAAACTTTAATGCTAATATAAATCTAATTACAAGCCCTAGTTTACCTTCTTTGAAGCTCATCTTACAAGACTCTAGTGCATGAACTTTAAAAATAACTTTATAAATCCAAGGTACAACTTTCTAAAGCTTTTGGTACAAGTACATCATGCATGAAATTAAAAAAATATATATATTTCCTTGTTTCATTTAAAAAAAAAAAAAAAAAAAAAAAAAAACACCATTAAAGAATAACACAAACCAAGGATCAAACTAAGTTGTTTCAAGACAAGAACTCCAAGTACCACTTAATCTAGCATCATGTACAATCAAATAAAGCATAGAATCCAAGTTCACTTCCATATTTATTATTGGTTCGATGCATGAACAAAATCAACCAAACTAATTGTTGTATCCTTCAGTAACCAAGAGTCCTTAAAACAGGATTTGAATACAAATTACGCTAAGTGTTAACCAACCGAAAACACAATTAGGTCACTGAATGAATAGTCACTCAGTGAGTTACCTTCAAGATGCTCAGGACGAATCTAAAGAAGAAAGATTCACCACACAGTGAGGCGGTACTCCCTGAAGTGTTACTTGAGCCAAAGAAGAAGGTAATGGGTTCAGTGAGTGTTGGACAAGAACTCACTAAAACCCAGTCTCCTCAACAACAATAACTGAAGACTGAAGACTGAAGGCGAATGACTGAAGAACCTAAAGCCTGAATAAAAGGCGGGATTAAGCAGGAAGGTTTTGAAGAGATAAGAACAAGTCTTATCGGGGTAAAAAACAAACCATCCCTAAAGCGGATAAAAGTCAAGAACTGACACTCGAAGACTTTTTGGCGCAATCCTATTGGTTCTTGGAAATGACAAATACTGTTGTAGTTGTCAGACACGCCTTCCTATTGTTTATATATTTTTAGTCTTTCAGTACTCTAACATGTTTGCCTATAAATAGCAAACAGATAGAGAAAAGTGGGTTAGGTATTTTGTGCAATTAAAGCTTAGACTTTCACAATACCCCTTTTCTCCTACAAAGAGTAACCAATCCCTGAGATAGCTCAGTGGGTCGAAATTGTTACCACTTAAGCATAGCTTAAGTTTAGATAGGAGACACCATACCTTGTTTATTCAATCCCAAGTGTTTATTCCGCAAAACACTTGGGTAATAGATTCTTTGATTGATTTCTAATAAGAATTTAAACGTTGAAAAACATTGTGTTTTTATATTTACGTTTTAACTTAAAAATTGTAATTAATCAATAACTTTGTATCAGTCATAAACACTAATAGACTAACTCTTTAGTTAACTCTAAGCGTGTTAACGGAACAACAAATGGTATCAGAGCCTCTGGTTTATAAAATCTTTCTAAAATAACCAAGAGTGCTCAAGGTTTTTATAACCAAGATCCTACTATGGCTGATATTAATGTGCCCCAGCTAGTCGACAAAAAGGGTGGAAGCTTTTCAGCTGTTGCACCCAGACTTGAAGCTGGTAAATTTAGCAAGTGGAAAAAGCGAATGCTTTAACTTGACTGGTATGGAACCATACTACATCACTTGTGTCAAAGATGGTCCCTATGTCCCAAAGACTGCTGAAGGGCTAAACAAGCCTGAAGCTCAATGGACCATTGATGAGAGGAGGGTGGTCAATCAATACCAACGCCTGAAATGCATCATTATATCTTGTCTTCCTGATGATATAATGGAATCAGTCATCAACTGTTCAACAGCCAAGCAAACTTGGGATGACTTGGTCAATAGCTTTGAGGGTCCCTCAGATACCAAGAAAAACAGGGTCATGGACCTGAAACTTGAGTAAAATACTTTCAGGGCAGAGGACTTTGAAAGTCTCTCTCAGACTTATACCAGATACAAGACTTTTATAAACGAGCTATCAAATGATGGTGTAGTGTTGTCTAAGCATGAGACAAATGTTGGCTTTGTCAACAGTCTCCCTGAGAAGTGGCTAAACTTCTCACAAGGCCTCAGGAATGCTAATCACATTCAGACCCTTGATCTCCCTTAGATCTATGGGAAGTTTGTCTATGAAGACAGCTTAATCTCAAGGAGATACCCAGACTCAAAATCTCTTGAGACCAAAAAGGCCTTGACCTCCACACCCATATCAACTGCCTTTTATTCTAATGGTGTTATGCAGGATTTTCAAGAGGATTCTAAAGATGAGATTGATGAAAGAACTGGTGATGACTACCTAAATGACTTAAACTTGGAATTCCAAGAAAGGGCATTCCATGCTAATTCAAAACATTTCATCAAAAGAAATCAGTCCAACTTTTCAAAAGCCAAGGCAAATGAAACCATTGAATGTTTTAATTGTGGTAAAAAGGGTCATTTTGCTAGAGACTGTTATTCTAAAACCATCTCAGAACCCTCTTATAAATTTTCAGAAAATAGTTCCTCAGGAACTCGCAAGTTTCAACCTAGAATGCTTCAGTCGACCCAAAACTTTCAAAACAATAATGTTCAAAAGGGTCAAAAAGATTTTGAAGCAAAATATAGGAAAGCTAAGGCTAAACTTGCACTTCTTGAAACTAATCCCTCATTGTCTCAGGCTGCTCAAACACCCAAACCTGTTCAGACAAAGAACAAGGTTCTTATAGCAGAAGCTTATGACTGGGATGAAGAAGAGGTCTCCTCAGAAGATGAGGAAATCAATGTGAGTGCACTGATGGCACTCTCTGAAGGTGATCAGGTGGCTGGTGGGAAAAGCCATGCAAGGAATGGAGAGTGGGTGAACATAACCATAAAGAAGGCAAACACTTTACTTTCCATGGATGATAATTCTGATTGGCAGTCCTATATGAATTATATTTGTGTAGATCTTAAGTTTGTTGAAGAACAAATGCTTAACTTGTTTTCAAGATATAACAATCTTGTGTCAGAATTGAATAAGTGTAGAGATGAATTGTTTGTACTAAAACAAGCCAAGTTAGAAACTATGACTCTACAAATTCAAAACACTGAAATTTTGAAACAAAACCAAGCCCTGCAAAATGAACATAACAAAGAAAAGTTTGTCATTAAAGGCTGGACTAAAAAGAACCACAAGGTCTTCGATACTATTGGCTTAATTCTTAAGAATACAATAGGAATTGACCATCTCACTGAAAACCCTAGTGAGAGTCACAGTGAAATGACCTTTATTCCAGCTGGCATATCTTTTGAGCAAGAAATGCAACCCAAGTCAAATGACTGGATTGTCAGGGACAACCCAGTCAGTAAGTTACCAAACTTTGAGACTGGAAAAATCTTGCTTCCTGAAAGTCAGGATCTGAAAAATATGCTTGGACTCACTGACCAACCCAGTATTACTGAGTCAGTCAATGAGTCTAAATCAGAATCATTCACACCACTCCCACCACTGAATATCCTTCAGGGTGCTGCACCATGCTCAGACCTCCCACCATTGGTTTACTCTCAGTATTCTCCAAAAGAGAATCCAGGAATGGGAAAAACCATCCTGAAAAGGCAAACCCTTGAAGTCTCAGTAAATACTGATGACTCATCAACTTCAGTCCCTTCTGAAGTAAAAACTAACAGCCCTGACTCAAAAATTGATCAGTTGGCTGAAATGGTCAGGAAGCTGAGTGAGAAGATTGAATCTTCTGAGAAACCTTCTCAATCCAAGAAGAATGAACCCAAATCAGCTTCCTCAAGTACCACCAAACCCAAACCCAAAACCTCAAAACCTCTGCTAAAATGTGAGTTGTGTTACTATACCAATCATTCCTCTGATGATTGTTTTAGAATCCTTTACAGAAAGATATGCAAAAAGAAAGATCACAGGACCTCTGATCACCTATCATTCACAGCCACAACTAAGATGGCAAACTTTAAAGCTCAAGCTCTTAAGTATCCATCTGATTCAAAGCAGAAACTGAAACAAAAGGCGAAGCCTTTTGCACCTTGCCCTCACTGTGGCTTTAATGACCATCTCCCTGAGAATTGTCTAATGGACAATTGTTGTGAAATATGTGGAGATCCCACTCATGACACCTCAGGACATGAGAAGGCCATTCAAAATAGAAGAGGAGTCCCCAAACCATCCTCTCAGTCTACTGAGTCCACCTCTGTGATGAAATGCAAAATCTGTGGTAGCTCAGCCCATTCAACCACTAACCATGCATCAATCATTAAGGCTAATCAAGTCAAACCCACCAAAAGGTGGTATCCCAGGAAGAACTAATTCAGTTTATTGTTTATGCAGAAACATACCAGGGAACCTGTTTAGCATCTTGATAGTGGATGTTCAAGGAGCATGACTGGTGTGAAAGAATATCTGCACAAATTTGTAAAACAATCAGGAGCCAAGGTGATAGTTGCTGATAACTCATCATGTCTCACTGAAGGTTATGGTTCAGTAAACTGTAATGGTATAGTCTTTACTAGGATAGCTTATGTAAATGGTCTTAAGTACAATTTGATCAGTGTTAGTCAACTATGTGATGCAAAATACATAGTTCAGTTTGATGATAAGCAAGGAATTATCTTCAATGCTAATAAGTAAGTGGTTCTTATTGCACCAAGAAGACAAGATGTTTATGTGTTAGACATGTACAGTCTAACTCAGAATGGAACTTGTCTCTTCACTAAGGCCACTGAAACTCTCAACTGGCTTTGGCATAAGAGACTCTCCCACCTGAACTTCAAAAACATAAACAATCTTGTGAAACAAAACAAGGTCCTTGGCTTACCATCACTTGGGTTTTCAAAGGATAAACCATGCTCTGCCTGTGAAAAAGTAAAACATCATAGACCATCCTTTAAAACCAAAATAAACTTTTCCATCAGGAACTGCCTTCATCTTCTCCATATGGATCTCTTTGGGCCCATCAGTCCTAGATCCATTAACCATGAGAAGTATACTCTGGTAATTGTGGATGAATACTCAAGATACACTTGGGTGTACTTCCTGGTCAAAAAGAGTCAGGCAGCTGAAACAATCATGTCCTTTGTCAGGAACATTGAAAATCAAAATGACATCAAAGTCAAACAGATTAGGACTGAC
The DNA here is from genome assembly GCA_021014915.2 of Artemisia tridentata subsp. tridentata. Classification (NCBI taxonomy): domain Eukaryota; kingdom Viridiplantae; phylum Streptophyta; class Magnoliopsida; order Asterales; family Asteraceae; genus Artemisia; species Artemisia tridentata. The sequence goes on along the minus strand of CP139508.1, from coordinate 196,024,061 downwards.
AATGGAACAGAGTTCAAAAACTATAAACTTGAATGTTTCTGTGATGAGAAAGGAATTTCCCAAAACTTTTCCTCTCCTTACACACCTGAACAAAATGGTGTGGCTGAAAGGAAAAATAGAACACTCATTGAAGCAGCCAGGACAATGCTAAATGGATCAGTCATTTCCAAACACTTTTGGACTGAAGCAGTCAAAACTGCCTGTTATACACAAAACAGATCCATCATTGTCAAGATACATAGCAAAACTCCTTATGAGTTATTCAAGGGAAGGATCCCTGACATCTGCTACTTTCATGTCTTTGGGTGTCCTGTGTTTATTCATAATCACAAGGATCACTTAGGAAAATTTGATGCCAAAGCTTATGATGGATACTTCCTAGGATACTCACTTGTCTCAAAGACCTTCAGGGTGTTCAACACTAGGAGATAGCATACTGAGGAAACATTCCATGCTATCTTTGATGAGAGCACTGATGCAATCAGTGTCTCTAACACCTCAGTGGAAGAGATAGGCATTGATGATTCACCAAGATACCCTCCTGATGAACATCATCCTGAAAATGGTCCTTTCACTAAGTACCAAGCAAATGCTAACATCTCCTATTACATCATCCCTCACAACCTTCCTTACCCAACCATCACTGAGTTTGTTGAAGCACAAAGTACTAATGCAATCAATCAGTCTTGTTAGTGCAAATATTACGATATTTAAACTAAACGATTTCTTCGGTTTTAATAATGACAAACATATAACTTGTAATACATAACGTAAAATGTGCAAGTTACTTGTAAAAAAAAATCATCAATGCATACTTACATCAACACCTCCCGACATCTCAAGTATGCTTCAACGAAGTCGTAGATTTCCATCCCGACATAAATCACTCAAGGTATGGACAAACAAATCTACTACTTGACAAATGATCAAAGGATTATATTTTTCTAAACTTCATATTTTTAATGTGACAAAACATTTTTTCAAAAATATATTTTACAAATTATTTTTGAATTAAAAAAGAAATGTTTTATTTTGAAAAATAAGTTTAAAAATCCCAACAGCTATTTCCCCCCCCAAAATCAGCTCCAACCTTCCCCAAATAAGTTTTCACTAGAAAAGACAAAATTTGGAGCGTCCTTGTCTAGGACGGCTCCACGGTTCCACTAAATTTAGTGGAGCCGTGGGACATTTAGTGGTGCCGTCCGTACAAAATTTTCTGTAACGTTCAGATTTTTCTTGCCTATAAATAGTGGACCATTTCACACTTCCAACTTGATTTTTCCAGTCCTTTTTCTCTGGTCTAATCCCTCCTCACTTAGATGACTTTCTTTGATCATTTGGAGAATCTTAGTTTGTTTAAGAGTGATCCAATCATCCATTCAAGTGATCCTCTTCATTCCTCTTGATTAGCAAGAGAAGAACACAAAGTATCTAAGTAGATACAAAGTGTTGTCATCCCTCTTGATTAGCAAGAGAAGAACACAAAGTATCGAAGTAGATACAAAGTGTTGTCATCCCTCTTGATTAGCAAGAGAAGAACACAAAGTATCCAAGTAGATACAAAGGTTGTCATCCCTCTTGATTAGCAAGAGAAGAACACAAGTATCCAAGTAGATACAAAGTGTTATCATTCCTCTTCATTTGCAAGAGAAGAACTCAAAGTATCCAAGAAGATACAAGAGTTGTAGTTGTTAGGTCTTGTAACATTTGTTACACTCTTGATTGTATCATAGCATACATCATGATCATTTTTCTTTTGAGAGTTTGTGAGGGAAGATCATTTTGATCTTGTCGAGATCTTGGAGATCTCTTGAAGCCATTGGGCTTGTGTGTATTAATCAAGTGGATCAAGGGTAGATCGGGTAGATCGTGGTAGATTGGTGGTAGCTAAGATTAGCACTCGACATCTAGCTTAGTGTCAAAAATAGGATAAGCGACGTGTACGGTGTAGATCGAATAGATCGTGGTAGATTGGTGCTAGCTAAGATTAGCACTCGACATCTAGCTTAGTGTCGGAAAACAAGTTAAGCGACGTGTACGGTTTTCTCTGCCTGAAGGGAGTTTGTTGATTAGTGAAGTAACTCTCGAGTTGGGTACTCGGGGAGTGGAGTAGGGCGAAGAGGAGCTTCATGACCGAACCACTATAAATCACCATGTCCGGTTTGCGCCTTCTTACTTATCTCTTTACTTTCATTTCAATCTTTATTGCTTTATATTTGCATTGCGTTTTTGCTTGTGTGGCTAGTTTCTTATGTTACGTTGATTATCTATGTGTCGTGGTTTGATTGTGCATATGTTGTAGTTCACTATATTCATCTCTTGATGCTATATGATTATAGTTGACACTTTTCATATCACATCACACTTGATCGGGTAATTGATACAAAAAGTTTTAAGTTTTTAAATGGAAACGTATTCACCCCCCTCTACGGTTTCCACAATTGGTATCAAAGCCAGGTTGCTCAAATTTTTAAAACAAATGGTTTTCAAAATTGAGTACGATCCATGTATCAAATTACCTATGAAGGTGATAAAATATGAAAAGTATTTACTTGTTTAATACTTACAAGTTTTGTTGTTAAGTATACTTTGTCATACTAGCTTGAAGGTTTTCTTAAACCACTAAAAGAATTGTGTTTTTAAGTGTCTGGTCATGTTTTCAAAACGAGTCATTAAGTCATGCAGTTCTGAATCATTTAACGGTACCGTGCATCTGATTGTTTGTTTTTCATTTAACGGTGCCGTGCATCTGATTGTCTGTTTTTCATTTTTGGTTCATTTTCAAAAATCCATATAAAATCAACTATGAGTCTGTACGAGTCGTGTCGCCCATCATTTTAAACGATGTTGAGTCTACTTTCATTTGAGAAACATTTTTATGAATTAGTTCTAAATGAAAGTATGTTAAAGTCCTTGATTTTCAACTAAAGGTCTTCTGGTCATGCAGTTTGCGTAAATTTTTGGTCAAACTGAAAAAGGGCGATTCAACTTTTAAACCTTGACATGTTTTCAAAGTGTCTTAGCAAAAATCTTTGAAATAGGGAGGAAATCAATTCGTTTTCAAATAAAATCAAGCTTAGTATACATTGTTATACCTAATACACAAAATGACAATAAGTATTTCTGTGTGTTAAGCTAAATTGTTATTTGCTTATTATAGTTTTATGATTTATGCGTTTATAAGGCTCATGCTAAATCACTTGAACTATATTAAGTAATTAGTTTGCATTGCATATAGGCATCAACCATTTGTCTTGCATTTGTTGCAAGTTCTTAAAATGGTTTAGTAACTTTCTTAGGAATAGAAACTAAGTTGGTAGATCATGTGTGTCGAAAGATATTGTCTTGCACAATTATTTTTCCAAAGGCTTAAGTGTAAAAAGTACATCAACCCAAAACACTTAACACTTTCATAAAATCCGTAACATGATCTTTAAAACATTACATCATTCTGTCTTGCTTGACCATGGGTTGTCTAAACAAGATAAAAGGTCATTTTAATACATTAGTATTTAAGTAAAAGAAAATGTATTAAACTTGCATTGATCTATGATGAACTCAAATAAGTACATTTTATTACTATCATTTATCCTATTAATTTGACTTGTTTTACTATATTATGTATGAGGATTGATACTTAATTGTTTACTTTTGTAATTCTCAGGTAAAAACAAGCATTTGGTGAAACTTAGCTATTTTGGACTAATAATGGAGCAAAACGTGCATAAAGTGAAAGTCTACTGACATGGACAAGATCAAGTCAATTCTGCTCCAGATGCGCCGCATCTCACTCTCAACATGCGCCGCATCTCTATCAAGATATCACCAGATACGATCCAAGATACAAGAGGACATGCGCCGCATCTAATAAAGAGTTACGCCGCATCTTCTGGCGGTGTACGAATATTCCTGAATATTATAATCTTGGACCCCACGCGAAGTTAAGTACATGCGCCGCATCTACTTAGTAGATGCGCCGCATCTTCCCTCAGACAGAAAGTATAAATACCCCGTAGACCAGACGAATTACAAGTTCCAAAACCCTAACACCGAAGACCGAACAGTAGGAACAAAGGACGAATTCAGTCAAGGAGGCAGCACAAGACACACCCAAATCAAAGATACAAGAGCTGTAAGAAGGTGCTGCATATGTTTAATTCATTATGTAGTTTTGTTTTATTGTGTTAGTAAACTTTAATTCATCAAGATTGGTGGCTTGTGTAATGTGGCAACGGAAAGATTGCACTCCCTTAAAACTGCTTTCTCATTAATTAAAGTTTATATGTTGATGTCTTTGGTTACTACTTATTAGTGCATTGATAACCTCTGTGTTTATTAGTGGCTTGCGGGCATTTGACTGCGGGACATAATGTGGCTCCCACGGTTGTTTCTAAATTGATCACTTAGGAATAACTTTTAGACATAAGTAATCATTAAGGGTTTACTCGCCGATAAGAATAGGACCAACGAGAAAGGATTAACTACATACACTTCATATAAAGCTATCAATAAAACAAGTGACAATCTACTTAATTATAAGGACAGCCCTCTTATTGTCTCGAGTATCTATCTGTGTACTTGTGTGCTACTTGCTGATTCGTGCCTATTGGTTTATTTTATTATTTTAATTGCAACAAATCGTGCCAGTCTCTCAGGCTGAAACCCCCTTGCGTTAGGATATTAAAATACTGATTAGAATAACTAGATAATACGTTCCACTCTTAGTGATCGACACTCTACTTACCATTATCTTCATACTGACCGGGTACACTGCTCGTTAAGTGTGTGTGTTATTGATAAGTCGGCTAAATATAAATTTAAAACTTGAGTAGGCATTAAAACTGCTAAACCGCAACGACACATCACGCGCATCAAAGTTTTTGGCGCCGTTGCCGGGGAGTGAATTGTTATTATCTGTTAATTTGATTAGTATTTTAATTAGGTTTTTCTTTTTTATTAGATTAATTGCATCATTGTACTATTTTGCATATTTGTTGTATTGTGTGTTAATTGTTTTCTTTTATTTTTGTGTGTTTATTTTTGTTCGTGTGTTTAATTTTTGTTTTTATTTTTCGTATTTTTCTGTTCTGCTATCGTTGTACTGTGCAAAATCAAACGATACGGCGCATCTGATCTCTCAGATACGGCGTATTGCGTTTAATTTTTTTTTTAAAAAATACAACGCGTTTAATTAATTCGATACGACGCATCTTTTCCCCAAGATACGGCGTATCTGTTTTTAATAAGAAATTTTTTTCTAAACGTTAACGCCATACGACGCATCTGCTTTAGCAGATACGGCGTATCTATTATTTTAATTAAAAACAGTTTGCGAATTATTAAACAGATACGGCGTATCGATCTCTGTCGATACGGCGCATCTTACTGAATCAAAAATCTTTTATTTTTAAACGTAACGTAAACACGGCGCATTAACTTTTGTTAATACGACGAATATAATTTGATAAATATAGTTGATTTTTGATATTTACCTTGATCGGTCCGCTACTCTCGTGTGCAAGTTGTTTATTTTCAGGATAAATGATGACTCAAGCATCACCAAGAAGGATTACATTCTGAACCAAACCAAGAGACGCTAGCTGAAGTGACCGAACATAAGACGACATGAGTGGAGGAAAACTCAGTACTGGTAACATTGAACTTCTTTAATTCTTGAAGTAGAATCCCAGGTAAACTCTACGATAATTCAACTGCCCAAAGGAAAGTTCTCTACACTATGATCTCAGTTTTATTATCCTTATTATACGTCTGATTCAATTCGTAATCTTAATTTTGTATGCTAAAAAACGATATATGTTCCTAACCTCGGAATAAATCCTTATCCACTAAACAATAAGATTACAATTATTAATGAAACGTTTATGCCTATTACTCTTATTTTGAATTCATCTATATGGTGTGCCGTTTTTACCCAAATTTGATGTATAAGGAACTGTGTTGCGGAGGCCAAGGTACGTTCTTCATTTAAATTTCGTTAACTAACATAGAGATACGGCGGATCTAAATATCCAAAGCGCCGTATCCCTTACCAACTAGGACTTATTGACTAGTCAACGGAATTAAATAGATACGGCGCATCCCAATTTTCTTATACGGCGCATCGTGTCGCCCTATAAATACGACGAGAATACGCCGCATAAATACACACAGTTAAGAACACGCACTAAAATTATACTCGAAATCCGATCATCTTTCTTAAATCCTCCGTTAATCCGAACTATAACCTTTCTCCTAATCATCAAATTAAGGTAATTGTTCTATTTTAATTTAATTTCGTTTAATTATAAAAATTAGGGTTTATATGTCCACTTCGATTAGGGCTTAAACGATATAGGAATATGATTAGAACTTAGCATTGATAATTTCCCCTAAGTTAATTTTAGATTTGGACATCGAATTTGGCACTAATTTAATCGAACGAAATATAGGGTTTTGGGTGATTGTTTTTAAATTTTAGAGGGAAAGTGTGATAGAAGTTTTTGATAGGAATAATTCAGTAAATTTGGTCTGTGATATAATGCGGGAGTTTACGTCACGGATACGGATTCTTGAAAAACGTGCCTAACCCTTTATTTTGTACTGATATGCTTTTAGATGCGGCGCATCTAGGTTGATTAATGCGGCGTAACGACCCATTTTAAAATTGATAAAATTATAGATACGCCGTATTGATTGATCTAGATACGACGCATCTCAATACGCCGTATCTATTGTCTTGCACCGCATCTCTTATACTTTATACAGATACGCCGCGCTGATTAAATCAGATGCGCCGTATCTACCTATTTTGCAGACTGTTTACTGACTGTGAATATCTATTTCAGATGACATTACCAGAGGTCACACTGAGGCATCAGTGGCTACAGTTTGAGAACATGGGACTTACTCCTGCCACTCTAGAGGATTACTTGCATAGGCTTGACTCGATCTACTTCAAGAAAATATTCAGAGTCCAGGTTTTGAATTTTGACGATGTGGGGTTGATCGGTGGTGGACATGCAGCTGCTAGCTTACAGCATCGGATGGAGATGGTAGTTGTTGGAGATGATGAGGAGGCAGTGTTTAGGTCTAGTGCTTGGGAGAGACTATTTCGGATTGACGAGCCTCTGATTAGGGAGCTTATGCTGGAGTTCTTTAGCACGATTCATTACAGGGAGACGGATATAGAGATTGATACAGCTGACACACTGGTGTTTAGGTTAGGAGGTGTGCATAGGCAGATGTCGATGAGGCAGTTTATTTTGGCCATGGGACTACACACTGAGGAGGAGCTTGGATCTGCTGGGTTTGCCAGGTATTGGGCTGAGAGTTTACGGGTTGTCCCTGACAGAGGAGTATTCAGTGACTACTGGGTTAGGATTTCTTCGATGGGTGACATTGTTACTACCACCCCATCCTACACATTGATCAGGGAGCCGATGAGGCGACTATGTCACCGTTTGATTGCACTCACCATTGCTGGGAGAGGTCAGTCACCTGAGAAGGTGACCACTTTGGACCTCTTCCTTTTGAGGAGTATGGATGAGGGGATGTCGGTGAACATCCCCCACTTTTTAGCGCACTACCTCCACCGATCTGCTGCAGGGAGAGATCGGAGGAGCCAGATGACTGGCGGGCATTTTGTTTCGAGGCTGGCCCGCCATTTTGAAGTTATTGGAGCAGAGATTCCAGCGGGGCTGGAGGTTATTGTGGCCCGTCTCCCGGTTATCGATAGGGATTATTTGGTTAGACTCGGGATCTGCCAGGTTGCTGCGGGAGGCCACTTTTGGGCAGCATTAGGGCCCGCCAGAGCTGCAGGGCCAGAGGCGGAGCAGGGAGGACCTCAGGATCCTCCGGCTGCTGCTCCTGCCGACGAGGAGGTGCCGCAGGCACCAGTACCCCCACGCACCGTGAGTCAGAGACTCGACGCAGTCGAGGGAGAGTTGAGGACCCTGAGGAGAGACTCAGAGTGGGTGGTCATGAGTCTGAGCAGACTATTAGAGCAGCAGGGTATTACACACGCTCGTCCAGATGGTACTGAGGTTGCAGGAGTGACACGTGCATACGAGCGCAGAGTCCGCCAGAGGACTGATGGAGCCAGCACTTCCGGGACCCATCCAGACGACCACACTCACCCATGACCTTACTCTCTTGATTTCATAGACATTGTTCCACACATTATTATTACCTTTTGGATTGTACTTATCGTTATTCTTATGTTTATGTTTAATGTTTCAGTTTATATTTCTTGTTATGTTTGATGAAGACTGGCATTAAGTTCAGCATGAGAGTACGAGAGGACGTATGAGATTAGACCGTGGAACGAGTCATTTTACAACAGACTGTTAACAGTCTGTTTGGTTACTACATGCGCCGTATCTGCCTAAACAGATGCGACGCATCCTATCCTTTACTTTGTTTTATAGTCAGTCCAGGCCGCACGAAGATACGGCGCATCTCAATTCTGAGATGCGACGCATCCTCTGCAATGGTCATATCTTATTTTATTTTTCTGCATTTTTATTTTCGACTTTAAAACTATTTATCAGTTTATTTTAATGCGGCGCATCCCTGGTTAAGGATGCGGCGCATCTTTATTCTGATCCGTATTATTCCAGGCTCGATACGGCGTATCTTCTTCAATAAGATACGGCGCATCGACTGACCTGATGATTTTCAGTTTTAATTTTTAAGTTTTATTTTTCCTAACTACTAATGTATTATGCAAGTTTGAACCTTTCTTATCTTAGGTGTGTTTTAAAGTGTTGGTGGTATTATAGTTTCCTGGATTTCCTGTGGATAAATCAAGTATGAAGCTTTAACGTTCTAATCCACAAGAAAGATGATTTTTGCTTTTATACTAATGGAGGATCATACCGAGCAAATCTCAGGGGAGTTTTTCCGTTCTAATTCTTTTATTTTCCAGTTTTTAACCTTTTATACAAACAACGAGGACGTTGTTTAACTTAAGTGGGGGGATTGGAGAATTAGAACACTTAACAATTACTTGTCCTAAACTTTTTCAAAAATTATGCTTAAAATGTGCTTAATATATCAAACTTAAAAATTTTTTTTAGCATGTTTTTGTTTAAGATCTAAGTTACATAACTGCACACATGACGTTATTTTCAAAAATTGTGATTTTTCAAAATTCACAAATCTATGAGTGTGCCGGTGACTTGTAAACTTTAGAACTTGGCTTGTATACTATTCGAGACCACCATAATGAGTATTATTTATATAATTGGAATGACTTGTCTAAATTGGTAAAATTCTAGGATTACACCAAATAGCCTTTATATGTTATGTGTTATTAGCTAACTACACTGGTTAGTTAACCCCCGTATAAACCCTTTTGTTACTCTCATTTTTAGAGTAAGATACCCCTTGAAAAACACTCAGAGCCATTCCTTTCGTTTCTTACACCTATGTTTAAAATGTTTCGTTACACCCTTACACCTTAGCCTACCCTGTAGATTAGAATCCGTGGTTGGTTAATTGCTATAGGCAGAGTGTGTTTCCTTACATTACCTGTGTTCGCGTGCGTAATTCATTATCTATGGTTAGGTCGGGAAATTGCACAATGCAAATTGGAGTGAAAGTAAATATTGTATATCTTTGAGTTTATTTTTCGTGTGTTTACTACTTTCGCTATTACCATTATTTCTGAAGTATGAAAAGTATGAATAAAAATTATCCGGAAAGAAAGTTGTAGTGATGTGGTGAAATTTTACACATCTATGTTTATGTTTAAAGTTTAAAAAAAAAAAAAAAAAAAAAAAAAAAAATCGAAAAAATAAGAAAAAAAAAAAGAAAGAAAGAAAAGTTGGATGTTTGTTTTAACCAACTTATGTAAAGTTATGTAAGTGGTCGATATCACCACTATTTGTTGTACTATATCTATGGATTGAATGGGAATTGGCAGTTATGGGAACGCCAATTAAGGTTTATTCTTTGATTAAGATCTTGTTGAGTATAATTCGTGTCTACCTAAAGCGTGTGTTTCAAGTGTTAAAGCGTGAGTTATTCGATGATATGAGTCTTATTCATGGGATGGTTGGGATAGTGATTAACCACACTTAGGATTTTAATTTATTTGTTTTGTTTATTTTTATTTTTACACCAATTTATATCCCAAATGTTATCCATACCCTTTATTATTCTTTATCCAACCAAACCTTTGATTTATTGAGATTAGGGATTTGAGCAATCTTAAGTATCGTAGTCGTGGATTCGGCTATGTATTTATGATTTTGTCGCCCTTTTTGATATATTATTATTGGTGAAGTTTGGACCTATCTTTAGCCTATTCGAGTTAAGGATTTGAGCAATTGCAAGTATCGTGTTCGTGGATTCGATCATGTATTTGTGATTTTGTCGCCTTTTCTGGAATTTGAGATCGATAGTGAAAGAGAATAATTAACCCTTAAGCCTAAAAACCCTTTTTACCGCTTTAGACTTGTTACTCCTTAGCTTTAGTGGTGGAGATGTGTATACTTGCCAAGCTTATGATAGAATATTCGTCGCGACTGGACAGTTAAACGATTAGATTTGCTTTTATCGACTTATTTTATTTTACTTCTAATTCGTTAAGTGTTTAGTTGTGTGATTATGAAATGAACGAATACATGCTTAAATATAAAAATAAATCCTAACATCTTTTAGGATACATTTTCATAAATGAAATTCTAAGGTTTACTTGGGGACAAGTAAAGTTCAAGTGGGGGGATATTTGATGAACTCAAATAAGTACATTTTATTACTATCATTTATCCTATTAATTTGACTTGTTTTACTATATTATGTATGAGGATTGATACTTAATTGTTTACTTTTGTAATTCTCAGGTAAAAACAAGCATTTGGTGAAACTTAGCTATTTTGGACTAATAATGGAGCAAAACGTGCATAAAGTGAAAGTCTACTGACATGGACAAGATCAAGTCAATTCTGCTCCAGATGCGCCGCATCTCACTCTCAACATGCGCCGCATCTCTATCAAGATATCACCAGATACGATCCAAGATACAAGAGGACATGCGCCGCATCTAATAAAGAGTTACGCCGCATCTTCTGGCGGTGTACGAATATTCCTGAATATTATAATCTTGGACCCCACGCGAAGTTAAGTACATGCGCCGCATCTACTTAGTAGATGCGCCGCATCTTCCCTCAGACAGAAAGTATAAATACCCCGTAGACCAGACGAATTACAAGTTCCAAAAACCCTAACACCGAAGACCGAACAGTAGGAACAAAGGACGAATTCAGTCAAGGAGGCAGCACAAGACACACCCAAATCAAAGATACAAGAGCTGTAAGAAGGTGCTGCATATGTTTAATTCATTAAGTAGTTTTGTTTTATTGTGTTAGTAAACTTTAATTCATCAAGATTGGTGGCTTGTGTAATGTGGCAACGGAAAGATTGCACTCCCTTAAAACTGCTTTCTCATTAATTAAAGTTTATATGTTGATGTCTTTGGTTACTACTTATTAGTGCATTGATAACCTCTGTGTTTATTAGTGGCTTGCGGGCATTTGACTGCGGGACATAATGTGGCTCCCACGGTTGTTTCTAAATTGATCACTTAGGAATAACTTTTAGACATAAGTAATCATTAAGGGTTTACTCGCCGATAAGAATAGGACCAACGAGAAAGGATTAACTACATACACTTCATATAAAGCTATCAATAAAACAAGTGACAATCTACTTAATTATAAGGACAACCCTCTTATTGTCTCGAGTATCTATCTGTGTACGTGTGTGCTACTTGCTGATTCGTGCCTATTGGTTTATTTTATTATTTTAATTGCAACAAATCGTGCCAGTCTCTCAGGCTGAAACCCCCTTGCGTTAGGATATTAAAATACTGATTAGAATAACTAGATAATACGTTCCACTCTTAGTGATCGACACTCTACTTACCATTATCTTCATACTGACCGGGTACACTGCTCGTTAAGTGTGTGTGTTATTGATAAGTCGGCTAAATATAAATTTAAAACTTGAGTAGGCATTAAAACTGCTAAACCGCAACGACACATCACGCGCATCAATCTAACACACTTACAAAATGTTTTAAACATTTAGTATTTTACGTATGTTGTATAAAAATAGTTAAGAAAATTATTTTTATACCAATGAGGTGTCGAAAAACTAAGAATATTATACTTAATAATATAAATAGTTTTTCTCAAATAAAAATAAATGACAATATCAAAGTAAGTAACTTAATATGTCATTAACCTCACACATACAACTAGTGTTAGAATAAATGGAACACACTCCTTAAAATTTTTTTTTTTTTATTTTCTTTGTAAAAAGGAGTGATTGTGAGGGTCAAGAAAGATCTTGAGTACATATCAATTCATTATTCAAATTATGATTGATATCATTATCGAATCTATTTGACAAATTTTTGAGTGTGGACATGAAATTGGAGTCATTATTTGTCTAGCTTCAAGATAACATCAAAATATTATCTTGAATCTACATACTCAATCACACTCGATTGTTATGAAAATAATGACGTCCTCTCAAGACAAAAATAATATGCATCGGATCATAACTCACACTTGTGTTGAAGATGCCATGTTAAGTCTTCTTGTCCAATGGCTGTGTTCCAAACTTTAAACTAACATGTTTAAAAGATGCATAAAATACACAACCAAGTAGGATTGACAACTTGGATGTTTCATCCGAAATATACAAGTAATTTACATTGCAATGCAATTAGTAAATGTGTCATTTCCGAAAAACCAAACAAGAGCAAACAAACAAGATATGTAAACTTTGCTCATGAACGACTCAACACTCAAAGTCACATGTCTAGTAAAAGTGTCACACATAATATGTTATTAACTATTATGTAAGTCATCAATCTTTGAGAATATCACATGTATTTCTCTTATCAAAAGATTGACAAAGGATAACTTATATCCTATGCATCTTATTTTCTTTGTGACATGAAAGGTTATGTTACAAGAGAATACATTGCATCCTGTTAACAAATATAGGATATCAGAGTTGAATAATAACCTAATACGTCATGTGTCATTGCATAAACAAGTAAAATTAGTCATACACTAAAATACTTGTTTCACAAAGCATTCATAAGAGTGATAAGTTTCCTCTTAGAAAAGCATACTTGTTGAAATAAACAGTATGTCTCATTTTAAATAAAATGCTCACAAGATCTATTGAGGTAAATAACCTTTACTAGATTCTCACTCAAGATATGCAAAGGAACATTCTTGAAACACACACGATGTAGTAGATTCTACATTGTATCACATTAGAGTGTCTCTTGGCTCTAGGAAACCAAATCATGTTAAAATAACAAGTAACAACTCAACAAACAAAGATGTTGTCCAAGAGATCATAAAATGCATCATCTCCATCAAATAACCTTTAAATCTCAAACACGAAACTAAAACATTTCACTTGCCTTTGTTAGGAGTTATGTAAGACATGTCATTCTCTTAACCGACTTTCAAAGTATGTTTAGTTGAGTCGTATTAGGTCATGTATTAGCGAAACAAGCTAATATCATCTTTGTTATACTTCAATAGGCAAATATAGAAATTTGAATTTTTCTAACATGAGAATGACTACTGGAGAACCTATCACACTAGAAATTCAATATGACCTAACGGTTGGATTGCTTCCAGGAGAGAAGTTGGGTTCGTGTATAACCCGTAAAAATGGTCGTGTTTAGCCTTAATTGAGCACCACTAGTGATAGTCTCATACTCATTCTCTAATTTGAAAAATTTTCATTCCTACATTTGACTAGAGATAGTTTACATCGGTGAACTATATTTCCCATTAGGATGTTATCTTGAACAAGTAGTAATTAGGATCTGCCTTAGCAAACCTTGATTACGTGCATCCCACATACGTGTTTCAAAATGATAACATGTTCTCATAAGATATGATTAAATATCTTCATGATCTTAAATGCTAAATGATTATCATGGTTTGCATGATGTTTGCATTTATTCCTTATGTGCATTTTACATGATTTACTTGTAAAGTTTGCACCCACACTATGTCCTTCTGACACATTAGGAATTAGGTATGCCCATCACTATGAACCCTTAGAAGTCATAGAGTCATACAATAGTGTCAAAACCTATAAGTTAGAGTAGTCGCGAAGTTGTCCTAATTCCCCAGTCATCACTTCGCCTTCTTCCAAGTAATACACCCATTTGTCATGGGAAGGTTAGATACAAACCTATTCGAACTCGGAGTAGGATTGACAACTTAAATATTTCGTCCGAAATATTCAAGTAAGTTTAACTTGCGATCGCAATTGTTAAATGTCATATCCGAAACATCATACTCAAGCCTTTTAACAACGTATGTTAAAACGCTCATCCAAAAGATAAAAGCTAACATCAACCCTCAGATGACAAAGGACTCACAAGTTACTATATAAGTGATTAGTAGTTCATTTCATCCTCGTGTGATTATACACGTCTTAAGATCCCAAACCCTGCTGCGAACCAGCACCATAGGCCTAGCTTTACATCTTTCAAAACCCCGCGAAACACTCACGTGCGAAGCACATCGAAATCCGTAAATCAACCAAACCTCTCAACCGAGAATCCCTTAACCATCTCCGTCTAGGTCTAGGAATGATGGAACATTTTCCATAAATCTTATGACTATTTAAATATTTCATTGGAAATATTAAAGTCATCCCTTGTACCCCTCTTATGACTACTTGAATATTTCACTGGAAATATTAAGTCATCTTTCACATCATTCTAATGACTACCTATGTATTTTCTCAGAAATATAAAAGTCATTTCTTCTCGTCCAGTACCGTTCAAAGAATTTATTAGGTATAAATTCTCTCCTCATATCGAAAAATCTCCCTAAATCAGCGAGATTTATTCGTAAAATCCTCTTAAATTCCAATGACGACTTAAATATTTCATCCGAAATATTTAAAGTTTATTTAATTTGCAAAATGCAATTAAATGTCATTTCTCGTTCTCGACGAACGTTCATCGAATCCCGTTGGATTCATTCATAAAAGAATTTATTCGGCATAAATTCTTTTAATCTAAGGTCTAGAAAAATCACAACATATGTGAAATTTCTTTGTCAAAAATTTAATTCTGGGTCAAAACTGACCTCAGCAGGTCACGGTACCCTTAAATAGGGGACGGTACCGCTAAATTTAACGGTTCTGTCGATCCGTTGTCTGCTGAGACAGTTTATTCTCACTGTTTCAAAACCACTATCGAAACCCACTCGATGTAGTCTTGAACCAGAACCGTATCCTATCAGAATAGATTGTATCTATCTTCTGATTCCTAAGCCTTCTTCACTTTCACTTCCGCTTGGTACTAAACACTACCAATGCTTCCGCATCCCACTCATCTCCCACATACTTCAAACGAAGAACCACTAGGATAAGTTGAGATAACCCCACTAGAACCTTATCACCAACCTCACAACCTTGAAGATTTTATCTTCTTAACCCTTAGGATATCTCCACGTGATCACATGCCTCATCATAATATTCTATGAATATTCACAATGATTGAGAAGAGCTACGTGACTTCAAATGTGAAATTTATCGTATGCTATCCACCACTTGTCATGACGTTACTATGCTCATCGCTTCCGTCAACGTTTGTTTTCCTCTTTATCTTTTGCATCTTGTCCAGATGGTCATAGATTAAGGGGGAGCGAAAACACACTCATATAGCCTTTCACCAAACACTCTCAAGAACACATTAATGTGGTTCTTATTCCCTAGGAAACTTCCCTTTAGCTGCCCAGAACTAGGCTGCACAGGAAAATCCGTGACTTCCAGGTCACGGTACCGTTAAATAGGACACGGTACCGTTAAATTTATCGGTACCGTGTGGTATTTAGTGGTACCGTGCCTATGTTTGACGAATTTTCACTGTTCCCTCCTGATCCCTGCATCCCTAACCTCAAACCTGCAAAATTTTGCAAACTCACACACACCCTAAGATTTCCTCACTACACCATAGGACACCATCACCAACTTTAGTTTTTACCCCACAACCCTTGCCTATATAAGGCCTCACTACTGCAAGCTTATCTTGCATCTCATCTTCAAACCTCACATTAACATCTTTCATCATCACACTCAAACCTTTTAGCTACACTTCACTCTTGACAGTGATAGTTAGTCTAAGTACCTTCAACCCATAGATCATCACACTCAAACCTTATAACCTTCAACTCATTACACTCAAACCTTACAGCTACTCCTCACTTTGGATAAGTGACAGTTAGCTCAACAACCTTCAATCCTCACAAACACACGAAACCCTTCATGCACCAAATTATCTCTAACACACAACTAGGATCATCCAACCTAGAAACCTAGAACTTCATTACCTTAACCCCGTTAGAGATATCCACCAACAATCCTGTTAGGATCACATGCACCTTTTCTTTTTCCTTTTTGAAATATATCATGCATCTCATTGTCAGTGCAAATGATATATTAACCTGAACCATCCTTTCCCACTTTTAGGATTCCTACACCCTTACCTCCACCAAGTCCACCACAACCTTTAGCTATCACACTAACCCTATCACCATCAAACCTCTCTGGACTTGGCACCAACACATCATCCTTATCACCATCACCATCACCACAACCTTTAGCTCTCACACTAACCTTGTCACCTACATCACCTTTTGAACTTGGCACTAACACATCATCCTTATCACTATCACCATCACCATCACCACAACCACTAATGGGTCATCCCATTATTTATCTCCTACAACCACATAACCCAAGTTGTCCTTGTTGTCACCACAACCAATACTCTCCCACCTTATGGAATCATTTAGGTATAACCTCTATCGAGTCTACTTTATGGCACGACTTGTCATAATAGTAATCATTTAGAGTATGTCTTATCAACAAACTATCCTTAACATCAATCATCTTAGGTAGATGATTATGTTGTTCAAAAGGTTTGTTAGAACTTTCCTCCCAATGACAACTTGGAATAAGTCATTTAGTGCGTCAGTCAATGAATGAATCTCGTTCTTGATTAGTGTGATTAAGTGAACAATTACACCTAAGGTTTCGGTCGGGTTGTGACACTTACGTGTTAACATAGTTTAACCCATGCATGTCTTGCTATGTGTATTCTATCCCTATAATGTTGCTCCTATACTGTTATATATTATGCTGCACGAAGCTAACCCTTGATGTAGGAAAAGCCTTTGTAAGAATTTGATCCATGGATCCGCTAGATACTAAGGTAAATAAACAAGGGGATTAAGTCACCATAGGGGAGCATTGAGCTAGGGGGAGCTCGGGAGTATTTGAATACATAGCATGGAGTCGTCTTCACAAGTGTTGATAGAAGGCTTCACTAGGATGATGCAAGCTCGTCTTTCGGGGGAGAAAGGATAGTAGTGCAATAAGGGGGAGTAGGGAGTAAATTCAAGGGAGCGCTCGAGGAAACTACCTTTTTGATTTGACAAAAGGGGGAGAAGGGGAGTCTAAACAGGTAAAACTTTTACATTTTACTATGTGTTACGGTTTACATATTTGTCATCATCAAAAAGGGGGAGATTGTTAGTGCAAAAATTACGATATTTAAACTAAACGATTTCTTCGGTTTTAATAATGACAAACATGTAACTTGTAATACATAACGTAAAATTTGCAAGTTATTTGTAAACACAAATCATCAATGCATACTTACATCAACACCTCCCGACATCTCAAGTATGCTTCAACGAAGTCGTAGATTTCCATCCTGACATAAATCACTCAAGGTATGGACAACCAAATCTACTACTTGACAAATGATCAAAGGATTATATTTTTCTAAACTTCACATTTTTAATGTGACAAAACATTTTTTCAAAAATATATTTTACAAGTTATTTTTGAATTAAAAAAGAAATGTTTTATTTTGAAAAATAAGTTTAAAAATCCCAACAGCTATTTCCCCCCCCCCCAAAATCAGCTCCAACCTTCCCCAAATAAGTTTTCACCAGAAAAGATAAAATTTGGAGCGTCCTTGTCTGGGACGGCTCCACGGTTCCACTAAATTTAGTGGAGCCGTGGGACATTTAGTGGAGCCGTCCGTACAAAATTTTCTGTAACGTTCAGATTTTTCTTGCCTATAAATAGTGGACCATTTCACACTTCCAACTTGATTTTTCCAGTCCTTTTTCTCTGGTCTAATCCCTCCTCACTTAGATGACTTTCTTTGATCATTTGGAGAGTCTTAGTTTGTTTAAGAGTGATCCAATCATCCATTCAAGTGATCATCTTCATTCCTCTTGATTAGCAAGAGAAGAACACAAAGTATCCAAGTAGATACAAAGTGTTGTCATCCCTCTTGATTAGCAAGAGAAGAACACAAAGTATCCAAGTAGATACAAAGTGTTGTCATCCCTCTTGATTAGCAAGAGAAGAACACAAAGTATCCAAGTAGATACAAAGTGTTATCATTCCTCTTCATTTGCAAGAGAAGAACTCAAAGTATCCAAGAAGATACAAGAGTTGTAGTTGTTAGGTCTTGTAGCATTTGTTACACTCTTGATTGTATCATAGCATACATCAAGATCATTTTTCTTTTGAGAGTTTGTGAGGGAAGATCATTGTGATCTTGTCGAGATCTTGGAGATCTCTTGAAGCCATTGGGCTTGTGTGTATTGATCAAGTGGATCAACGGTAGATCGGGTAGATCATGGTAGATTGGTGCTAGCTAAGATTAGCACTCGACATCTAGCTTAGTGTCGAAAATAGGATAAGCGACATGTACGGTGTAGATCGGGTAGATCGTGCTAGCTAAGATTAGCACTCGACATCTAGCTTAGTGTCGGAAAACAAGTTAAGCAACGTGTACGGTTTTCTCCGCCTGAAGGGAGTTTGTTGATTAGTGAAGTAACTCTCGAGTTGGGTACTCGGGGAGTGGAGTAGGGCGAAGAGGAGCTTCGTGACCGAACCACTATAAATCACCGTGTCCGGTTTGCGCCTTCTTACTTATCTCTTTACTTTCATTTAATTCTTTATCACTTTATATTTGCATTGCGTTTTTGCTTGTATGGCTAGTTGCTTATGTTACGTTGATTATCTATGTGTCGTGGTTTGATTGTGCATATGTTGTAGTTTACTATATTCATCTCTTGATGCTATATGATTATAGTTGACACTTTTCATATCACATCACACTTGATCGGGTAATTGATACAAAAAGTTTTAAGTTTTTAAATGGAAACGTATTTACCCCCTCCCCCTCTACGGTTTCCACAAGTCTGTACAAAGTGCTCAGGTACCAAACAATCATAGTGATGAGTCAACCCACTTAGACACTCATGATACTGAAGATCATCATGTGTCTGATCCTGACCCTACCCATCAGGCCTCTACAAGCGCTAATCAGTTTCCAAGACCTCAAGACAGTTGGACTAGGTCTCAGAATATAGAACTTGTCAATATAATTGGTGAGCCTACTGAAGGCATGCTCACTAGAAGCATGGCTGCACAACTGAGAGCAGCCTCAGCCAATGAATGCCTATTTGTGGACATCATCTCCACAATTGAACCCAAAAGTGTCAAGGAAGCACTTAATCATCCAAGTTGGGTTCAGGCCATGCATGATGAACTGGAACAATTTGATAGAAACAAGGTAATGACCTTGGTCAAGTGTCCTGAAGATGTTTCAGTCATTGGCATGAAATGGGTATTCAAAAACAAATCTGATGAAAATGGCATAGTCATTAAAAATAAAGCCAGACTTGTAGCCAAAGGCTATAATCAACAAGAAGGCATTGACTATGAAGAAACATTTGCACCAGTAGCAAGGATGGAAGCCATCAGGATCTTCCTTGCTTTTGCAACCTACATGAACTTCAAGGTGTACCAAATGGATGTTAAAAGTGCATTCTTAAATGGGTCACTGAAAGAAGAAGTTTATTTTCAGCAACCTCCTGGATTTGAAAGCCATGAGTTTCCTGACTATGTCTGCAAGCTTAATAAAGCCCTTTATGGACTGAAACAAGCTCCCAGGGCATGGTATGAAACTCTCTCAGCCTTCCTAATCCAAAACAAATTTGTCAGAGGCAAGATATACAACACATTTTTTATCTATAGGAAAAATAATGATGTCATACTTGTACAAGTATATGTTGATGACATCATCTTTGGCTCAACAAGTTATAAACTTTGCGAACAGTTTGAAAAACTGATGGCAAAGAAATTTGAAATGAGCATGATAGGAGAACTGACTTATTTCCTTGGACTGCAAATCAAGCAGACTGATAAAGGAACCTCTATCAGTCAAGAGAAGTATGTCAGGAGCCTACTAAAGAAGTATGAGCTCAGTGACTGTGCCTCAGTCAAAACTCCCATGGTACCACCTAACAACCTTGGTCCTGACCTTACTAGTAAACCAGTGAATCAAACTCTCTTTAGAGGAATGATAGGATCACTGATGTATCTACTTGCATCAAGGCCTGACATCCAATTCTCAGTGTGCTTATGTGCTACATATCAATCTGACCCAAGAGAATCTCATCTCACAGCTGTGAAAAGGATACTCAGGTACCTGAAAGGTACTCCAAACCTTGGATTATACTATCCAAAATGTTCAGGCTTTAATCTCAAAGGATACTCAGACTCTGACTATGCTGGATGCAACATGGACAGAAAAAGCACCTCAGGCTCCTGCCAAATCCTTGGTGGGAAAGTAGTTTGTTGGAGTGCTAAGAAGCAACAATCTGTTGCCATGTCCTCAGCTGAAGCTGAATATGTTGTAGCTGCAAGCTGTTGTGCAAATGTACTATGGACGAAAAGTCAACTTAGTGACTATGGAATTCAGTACAAGATGGCTCCCATCTTTTGTGATAACACAAGTGTAATTTCCATCTCAAACAACCCTGTTCTTCATTAGAGAACAAAACACATTGATATTAGATATCATTTCATCAGGGACCATGTCATGAATGGTGACATTGAATTACACTTCATTCCTACTGAATATCAGCTAGCTGGTATATTCACGAAACCATTGGATGAACCAACTTTCACAAGACTGAAAGTTGAATTAGGAATGTTGGATATTGAGATTCAGTCCATTGATTGAATCCATCCAACCTTGTGTAAATTCTAAAAACCCAGGTCCCTGACTCAATGTGTTCCTCAGTGAAAAGGATCACTGAACCTCTGGAACTAAACCCAAGTTCATGAACCCTTGAACCTCAGGAACTAAACCCAAGTTCCTGAACCCTTGAACCTCAGGAACTAAACCCAAGTTCCTGAACCCTTGAACCATCAGGAACTAAACCCAAGTCTTGAACAAGCAGGTTCACTGAATGAAGAGTCATTCAGGGCCCTCAGATGACATTCAATGCTAACTTAAATGCTCTAAGTATCTAGTTAGTAAATGTCTGAGGTTGGTAACTAAATTCATATTTAATATAAGAATATTTGTTCTTTTGCCTTTCTGGCATGCACCTCATGGGCCACCATATTCCCACTTGGCATTTAATGCCTCTCCAATCACATAACAGATATGTGATGACTCAACTCTACAAGTTTTACTTTTTGCAAACGGCACAACTGTTTGCCTTGACAGTTGCGCAAAACAAGGATAGTGAAGTGGTTAAGCATTTATTGCGGATCACAAAAGTTTTATTCAAAACGGTTTTCAAAAATTATCTTTTGAGATATTAAACCGCTAAATGCCTAAAATACCCTCTACTTAACTTCCCTATAAATACCTCCCAAACAAAAAACACACACACGTTTTTTAGAAAATTCTAAGCAAATTCTTGCCCCTTTTTTCTTTCAAAACAAAATTTTGTGTGTGTGTTCTTAGCTTTTAGAAACCCCAACCATCTTTGTTACCCAGACTTACCCAACAAAAATGGCTTCTTCTAATGCTATTACATACGCCCCAAATGTGGAATTCCTCATGGAGGGCGTAGACATGACCAAGAACAATGTGGTAGGTAATTTTGCCTATCCCTAAAAGTTTTGGGCGTACAAGAATGTAGTTAAGTATCTACAAAACTGCTTTCTTGCTACGGCATTTACAAAGACCCCCTCAGTCATATACCATGACTACTTGAGGGAATTTTGATGTACAGCAGTGGCAACTAGCCCTGAGGACACCAAAGACTCTATTATCACTTTCTCAGTGATGAATGGGAGAAGGACCCTCTCCCTTGATTACTCAACCTTCATCAAGGCCACTGGTCTTGATTTCGCTGAGAATTTTGCGCCCAACCCCTCTGACCAAGAAGTTAAAGCAGAATTGCTTTTTCTAGGGCCACATGACCCCAAACAACCTGAAGTGGCCCCAGGTTCATTATTGGCAAAGGCACCAATAATTAAAACTTGGTTCCCACCTATCTGGAGGATCCTGATGACTTTTGTCATTCAGGTCCTTGGAGGTAATAAATCCTCCACGGAGCAGTTGAACTCATCACTACAATTGATGGTGTTCAGTCTCCTTGAGGGTAGAAAAATTGACATCGGAGGAATTATCTTCCGTGACCTCGTTGCCAAGCTCTCAGGGAAATCTAGGAAAAGACACTTGTCTTACCCTAGGTTCATTTCCTGTGTGCTTCAGGACTTACTAGGCCCTGACTATATTAGGCCTGACGCTCAAGGTTCTAAACCTGACGTCCTACACAAGGCCAATTATTCCAGTGGCATAACAGAGGTACAACCAGTCGCCCTGACCAACTACATGCTGGTAGTCATTCAGGGTGACAAAGCTGTCTCACCCATTCCTTCTCCTGAAAAGCAGGAGAAGAAGAAAAAGAAGGCAGGGACCAAGAAGGTGGTTAAACCTAAATCACTCGCCTTTGGATCTTCTGCCTCAGAACCCTTAGAAAGGGAAACAATGGCCAAGACCTCAGAGACACCCATCATTGAGACCCTCTTGACCCTAAAACAAATGCCAATGGAGGTTACTGATAAATCATCCTCAGTGTCCTTGGGCAAACCCTAGTTTCCTCATGGCTCTACTGACATACACAAGTTGGTAGTGTCAGGAACCTTCAACCTCTCACATCCTGATGAAGGCACTGACAAATCACAATCAGGGCCTGAGGGAGAAAAGGGTCCTGAATCCTCGGTTGGACAACACTACTTAACTGGGAAGGGGACCCACACCTAATCACATCCCGTTCACAGCTCTGAGAAATCACACTCAGAGTCTCAGAGAGTCAAGGACCCTAAATTCCCAAAAGGGCAGTACAACCCTGATGGGAAGGGGGACCATCAACCATCACAATCTGTGCCTCATGATAGTACTGGAAAACACCCATCAGTACTTGAAGGCGCTAAGGGGGACAAAGACTCAGAGGGATTAAACTACCCGCTGATACGGAACCTACAACCCCTCCAGGCGGATCCCTTCTCTCGGGAACTGACCCTAAATGTTAGGCTGAGCAAACCCACTCAGTTATTATGACAGGGTCAGGACCTGGCCAAACCCTGTTGCAGGTTCAGTCCATGGCGGATTTTCAGGCTGCTCTTTTATCTGATGAAGAGCTCACTCTTGAAAGTGAGGAAGAAGTGTTTGAGGCAGGTGATGATATGGAGACTGATGCTCAACCCACTGAACAATCGCATCAGTCTTCTCCACCACAAGGTGAAGAATCAGCTTCTCAAGCTGATCATTCTTCGGACTCTGAATCATCCTGCCCAGCAAATATCAGGAAGTATGACAACATTTTTCCTCTCACTGAAAGACAACTGGTCAAGTTCTTGCAGAAGGCCAACAATGCACTCTTCTCTGGGCTAACTGATGAACTCTTTGACCAACATTGTGAAGCTGCAGTTCACTATGTCAACCTGAGGGAATCTGTTGAGGCTTATTGTGAAGAAGTAAATGAGCAACAGTCAGGGATTTCCTACAACTTGACAACTCTTGATCAGAATCTTAAAATGTTCAACGCCTCCCTCTCAAACATCACCAAGAGTGTTGCAACTATTCAAGAGTCAGTGAAAGATGACCCTGAGCTCAACAAGAAAATTCTTCAGGCTTCTGAGACTTTTCAGCAATAATCAACCTAGTTAACTGAGGTTGTCAACATGCTGAAATCCTCTAACCTTCAGGATCTGAGCTCTTCAGTGGACTCCATCAAGTCTTCTCTGGTACTTATGGAGGCACACTTGGCATCTTGGGCTAAGTCTTCAAATTCATTGGCCTGGAATCTTGGGCCTAGGATAACTGCAATAGAGGCTTCTCAGGCATCTCTTGAGGCTAACGTCTCAACTCTTCAGCATGACACCTCAGACATCAAGTCAATGATGACTGAGATTTATCAGGCTTTCAAAGGTCAGGCTGCTCCTTCAACTTCAGTGGGCACTCCAACTCTTGCTATCACCGTGGCTCCAGAAACAGTTGAGGAGGAGAAAGTCACTGAAGAACAACCTCCTTCTTACACTGAGGGGGAGATTCCTGAAACAACCCCATCATCATCTCGCCAAGACAAAGGCAAAGCTATTCTCACCACTACTGAGCCCGAGTCTACAATATTGGTGCCTGCTTCCTCTGAAAGAAGGCCTGACCCTGATGAACCAATCAAGGTCCTTTATGAGGTCAATGGAGTGATGCAACTTCTCACTGAGGCTGAAATTCAGGCTCACATGGAGAAGGAAGAGATGTTGAAGAAAGTTGCTGAGGAAGAAAGGGCGAATAAGTCTGCCCTCATCCAGGTGGTCAGAGAAGAGGCTAAGAAACTTGGAATTGAGCCAAAAGACCTTGCGGGAAGGAAAGGTGGTCAGAGCTTTGTGAAAGATCAGGATGCTGAGATGGCTTCTCTCAGGAAGAAAAGAGAAGAAAGGTTGAAAAGGAACGAGGAGATAAGGCAAAAGAGGATTGAGAAATACCAATGGGTTATGACAAGCAGACTGAGACCTGAACCAATCACTGATGTAAAGATTCATCAGAACACCAAGCCTGCTATCATCAGTGTCTTCAGAGGTCCTGACAAGAGGAACTTTGAAATTCATGATCCCTTTAAATTCTCTGAATTTGGGATCACTGAATTGGATGAATTGGGTCCAATCATACACAAAAAGTCAAACGTTGTTTTCACAAGCCTGATGAAAGCCTTGAAGCAAACATATGAAAAACTGACAACAACACCCACTGAACTTGGTATTCCCTCCTTACTCCCAGTTCCAGCCAGTCAGCCTATTCCTACTCAGTCCTCTAGAAGAAAGAGGAAACAAATTGAGTCTGAGCCTGAGATCAAAGTTCCTGGCCTTGAATGCAACAGAGCCCTCCCTGAAGGAGTTACATTCGTGAACAACTTGGCCATTGAACAACCTGAAAGGGGTCTCTTCTTCACTGATGCGTTTGGTGATAAAGCCTTCCAGAGATGGAGTGATATTGATAAAGCAGGAATTAAAACAATGCTTGGTTACCTCATGATGGCCTCCCCAATACAGAGTCCTGAAAATGTGAGGTTCTGTCATGACCTGAGAATCAAGATCCAAGAACATCCTGACCAACATGAGCTAGAATCCAAAAGGCCAAAGCTTGAAGCCCTTGGTTACAAGTTTGACTGAAGAATCTGCAACACCACCACTATCCTGTACATTGTTTAGTTGTTAGGACTTATGTAATGAAATTAATAAAATGGTGTCCCTTTGTTTTGTTATTTCAGTGTCCTTAATTACTTTCTAGTAGATTCAGTATGAGAAGAAGTCGTTAGCTCACTCATTACTGATCAAAACACTTAAGCATAATTTCTATCCAAATAGGGGGAGATTGTTGGGTCCTTCAGTACCCAATAGTCCTTAAAACAAGATTTGAATACAAATTACGCTAAGTGTTAATCAACCAAAAACACAATTAGGTCACTGAGTGAACAGTCACTCAGTGAGTTACCTTCAAGATGCTCAGGACAAATCTAAAGAAGAAAGATTCACCACACAGTGAGGCGGTACTCCCTGAAGTGTTACTTGAGCCAAAGAAGAAGGTAATGGGTTCAGTGAGTGTTGGACAAGAACTCACTGAACCCCAGTCTCCTCAACAACAATAAACTGAAGACTGAAGAACCTAAAGCCTGAATAAAAGGCGGGATTAAGCGGGAAGGTTTTGAAGAGATAAGAACAAGTCTTATCGGGGTCAGAAACAAACAATCCCTAAAGCGGCTAAAAGTCAAGAACTGACACTCGAAGACTTTTTGGCGCAATCCTATTGGTTCTTGGAAATGACAACTGCTGTTGTAGTTGTCAGCCACGCCTTCCTATTGTTTATGTATTTTTAGTCTTTCAGTACTCTAACATGTTTGCCTATAAATAGAAAACAGATGGAGAATAGTGGGTTAGGTATTTTGTGCAATTAAAGCTTAGACTTTCACAATACCTCTTATCTCCTACAAAGAGTAACCAATCCCTTAGATAGCTCAGTGGGTCGAAATTTTTACCACTTAAGCATAGCTTAAGTTTAGATAGGAGACACCATACCTTGTCTATTCAATCCCAAGTGTTTGTTCCGCAAAACACTTGGGTAATAGATTCTTTGATTGATTACTAATAAGAATTTAAACGTTTAAAAACATTGTGTTTTTATATTTACGTTTTAAATTATAAATTGTAATTAATCAATAACTTTGTATCAGTCATAAACACTAATAGATTAACTCTTTAGTTAACTCTAAGCGTGTTAAGGGAACAACACTAAGTCCTAATTTAGTTCTAATTCAACTAAAACTTTATGTTAACCATCTATGATCATAATCGAACCACATCATCTCTTTTCTTTTACCCTTGGTTAAAATTTTTACACATAGTCTTGTTAGGATCTAATTGAACCAATCTACTTAACCCCATGAATTACCATACAACATCTAATGGTCTAAAAATTTCCAAGTAGTTATCATATGTTTCATTGTAAGCCAAGCCTTAGTATGAACCAACCTCCTCAAGGCTCTATAAAAACTCCCTCCTCCCTTGTCCTTATAGTCCATATCACACACACACACACACTCTCTCATTTGCTAATTTACTTCAAGAGTTATTCAAGAAACACAAGTCCTTTATCATCCAAAGCTCTTGTTAAGCTTTGATTGATCTAAGTTCTAGTTTTTTTCCTTCCATTTGTGATCTCCAAGCCATAAAAGAAGTGTTCTAGTAGAAGACTTCAAGTGCTTTCCAAGTGATCCTAAGTTGGTGTCAAGAGATTGAAGAAGTTGAAAGCTAGGGTTCCTAAAACCTTGTTCTTAATCCTTGATTTCCTTTCTTAATTGAAAGCCAAAAGTTGTAAAAAAACTAACTCCCACTCTTGCTCAACATCATTTACATGTTTCTTATCCTTAATTCATGCTATATATGGTCCTTATATTGAATTCATGATGTGCAAAACCATTAAAAACAAGTTAAAGAACTTATATGTTAATTTAGGTTAATTACTGTAAAAATGATGGACTTTTGTATAATTTTTCTACAAAACCAACCACATATAGAGTTAGTAATTTATATATTGTTGTAGACGAAATTAAAACGAATACACAGCAATTTGAATCACCTAAAACGAGTACACGAGTCAAAAGCTACGGCCAAATGAAATTACCAAAATGAAAACTTAGAAGCTGTCAACTTACTGTGACAGAAACATAAAACACGCAAAACGAGGCATTTCTGGTCCAATTCATCGAAAAGTTAAAACACGAAAGTTGTCAGGAACGACGTTTTCTTCAAAAACTAATGGGCACGAGTCCTAAAAACGTACGAAAAGTGCTTGGCAGTAGGGCCTGTTTTAAACTCGAAACTTAAACTTTCCAAAAATCTTTTCTTAAACGACCTGGTTCCCGAACTTGATAATTCACCAAACTTACCAAACTTCACTATTAACTTATAAGTGTCATAAAAACCTTGTCTCACCTCGTTTTTTATTTGAGCTTCTTTTGGGCTAGTCACATTAGAAACAAACACTCCCTTTATCGAAAACGCCCTAACACCCCCTCTTTGATAAATTATTGCGAGCAAACCACCATAGCTTAGAACTTCGAATATGTACAATTAGAAAGATCACCTAGCAAACTATTGAAAGGATCAAGAACGTAGTAAAAACCTCATAAGGCCTTGTCTTTATTTTTGTTTTTGCCTTGTCGAGCTTAAAACCAAACGCACCCTTTTTAATTCTTTTTAAAGCTATAAGCTGAAATATAAGCCAATAAGCCATTTACAACTTATTTTCAAACTTATTATAACTTATTTCACTAAGTCGTAGCAAGCCTCTCCTTTTTCTAAATAAAAAACGCGCTTAAAATGAATCTAGGACTTCAAACGAAACATATTGAAACCTCAGGGGTAAAACTTGCCAAATCTGAAAATGAGAGTTTTCTTGGGCCAAAAAATGTAAATATTACAAAGTTGTTAACATAAGGGCTGTTTTTGCCAATGATCCATAGTTGTGGGTATAAAGTGTCATTTTTGAAACTACGAGGTTAAAAGTTGTCATTTTATGAAAGTTCAAGGGTATGAGTTGCCAATACTTGAAACTATAAAAGTAAAAGTGTAACATTTTATATATTGTTTCAGGGATATGATTTAATATCTTAAAACAACTCGGGATTATTTATAAAACTTATATATATGAAATATTTATATATCGATAAACGATCAAACGAAACATAAAAAGGAAAAATGATAAAATCTTATCCTCCACCAACTTTTGAAGAGACTTCATGTTGTCTCATTTAACATTTACCATTAACAAAACATTGCGATACGAATATTAAATCACGTATATTTGAATACGAATACTGAAATTTGACATATTCACCTAGGTTGAGTGTCGGAGCATTTTATTCGCTACACTTGATTTGTTTTCGATCCAGACTGCTAAGGTGAGTTTGTAGCCCCATTTTCTATCTTGTAACTGTTCTATAAACTCTTTGGGGGAGATACATGCTCGTTTTACTTATAAATCTTGCTCGTTATTCATGAACATCCTACTTGATTTATGAACCACTTTATTTGATTACTGAAACTTACTACATGCTGAACACAAGTATACTATGTATGTTGTTGATATTGCCTAAGTTAACCACTATTTCCATTGAAAGTCCCTCATATCATGAACCATTAATCACTTGCGAGTGAACGCGAATATAGTTAATAGATCTATTGGAATTGACGACCCATTTGTACTAGCCGGATAGATAGCCTTAGTGCTAGCCGGATAGATTGTCAAATGCACTTTACCTTGTCATTAATATCTAGGTCAAGGTCTCACTTACGCTAAATATTAACTCCAAGTGTCTCTTATAATTAGATAGCATGGACTTAAATTTTAGGGTATTTATTTTGATGTGTCAATCAAAATATGTGCGAAGAAGCATGCACACATCTTCGTATCATAAGTTTTCAAAACAATTTTATTTATCAATTGAGGCTAAGAGTTAAATCAACAAAGTTTTAATTGAGGTATCGGGTTCACCAATCAAAGAATTACCTACAATTATCGCCCACTATCTCCTACTACTGCATGAGTCATAAGGACCCAAGTTATTCGGATAATTACCACAAAAGTGGCGCGTGGAATTAAGGTCAATTCACCCTTAAGATGATTTTGTACAAAATAATGGCATTACTTGGTAGCTCCAATTAGACGCACAAAGGAGCGGAGAGACAAACGTCCGCCCGAAGGCTAATTAAAAACGCGTCCCTTTCGTATGACAATTTAATGTCAAGCATCCTTATACCCCTCTTATATTTTGTCTAAACTGGGTGAGCCGTTCACACTATTGGTACAAAACTCATCACTCAATCAAAAGTTTATGATTCTAAGTCTTAAAAATATGTTATAAACTATAATATTGCTAGTCTCGCCTGGGAGCAAATTACCGTGCGAAGCGAACCACTGTCGGCACATAAGACTTTGCAATATATAATTTATCACATCAATGTTTCATAGTTATTAGGTAAATTTATTTTCTATTCCAAAAGTTACCCTCTTTTTGCTTACAATTCAACAAGTAATTTAAACAAAAAAGACAAGTAATTTAATAAAAATAAATAACCACATAATAACTAATATAATCTTAACCATTAAATCATATAGCCACATGCAAACCTTTTGATAAATCCTATTAATAATCTATATGTGTTTTAATATGCATATAATTACTAAGACTCCTATTGGTTTCCGAGCTAATGGTACCAATGGACCACATACACCAAACAAGTAGGTTGTGTAAGCCTTAGCAAACATATACCACGTTGCACATAAAAGATTCATTAATTAAATTAATTAGGTATTCCCTAACTTTAGATCTATCTTTTTATTACATGTAGCAAGTAACTTAATAATTACTTACAAACCCTAATCCATGATAAACATGCATGTTTCATCATAGATTAAATTGCAAGTTAAGGAACGTAACCCTTTACACACGTAAACACACATGTTCCTAATTTTAGGGTTATAAAACTAGTTTTTTTAATTAAAGAGGGATCAAACCCCCCCCCCCCAACAAAAAAAAATTAGGTTCGACTTTTTTTATTGTTCTAAAACCCAAAAAAATCGACTAAACATGTTTAATCCAAATCAAAATTTGATTTTTTATGCGTTTCGGTAATACAATTACATGTTAAACGGCTCGTGATGCCACTGTTAGAATTTAAATACCATAACAATTACATAATTAATTCTACATCACCAAAGCACGTAGCGGAAGCAAAGAATCAATATTTAACATGTAAAGAGATTAACCGAATATTAAAGATACGTACCTTTGATCTTAGCGAGAACAAGGATCTAAACTTCAATTCTTCTTCTTTAACAAACAATAGGATTAACGAGAAACCCCTTACCTTTTTGTTTCTCAATCCAAGATGGAATTAACTAAAGTAAGTTAATACCACGATCTTGTACACACGTACTAATAGCGATTCGATGTGAATGCTAGTTCTTGAATCACAAATAAAACATCACAACAACTAGGGTTTGATGTTCTTGATAATACACGATCAAAACAACTAAACCCTTAAGGTTTATAGCTACTGATCGAATAGAACAAATAAAGGTAACATGCGTTAAAGATATTGCATGCATATTGCATGCATGTTATAGTAATCATGCATACACAATGCATATTCTTAACTTATATGTCAAACAGAATAAAGTATAAGAGTTGCATGCATCACACTTTAGGGATAATTAAAGGTGTCGATCATATTGAGCTCTCCAAGGGTATTATATATAGCACTTAACCATGTCCAACAAGTTATTGCTAGAACCTCCTTAAGTTCTAAAACTCGACACTCAACCCCCTCCTTTTTCCTTGTTCGACCAGTCGCAACTAACACCCCAAGGGTTTGGTTTTCGTACTAATAAGTCCCTCATGTATTAGTCACTTTATTTGTTATTTAATAATTAAATATAACTATTTATATATTAATTATTTAACATCGATTCTCATACGTAAAGTGTGCAATCCCGTGGTCTCGAGTTCGATTCTAGACATACACATATTAATATTTGTCCACAAAACTAACAATTAACTCCCTAGTCCATCTACAATTCTACATACGCAAAATTGGTTAACTAGTTTTAAAAAGACCTTCCAACATACGCCAAGCTGAATAACCGGTTTTAAAAAGACCATTTAATCGCTTTTTTGATTTGGAGATACTGAAATCATAATCAGAATCTAAATCGTCCTAGCACCAATATTCTACATTCTTCCATTGCTTTAAAAATCATAAACCGGGTGCCCCACTGTAGCTCATCTTGATATAGGGCACGTTTTGAATTCTTTCGTTGAATGTAATTCAAGAAGCGGTACTTTTTGCGGCTCCTGTCTAGTACATTAAAACCTTGAAAATGATCCTATAAGATTGTCCTTACTTTTAATCTAATTCTCCAATTAATTACTAGCATAAAAAGCATATCTTACAATAGTATATATTTTTTAGCAGATACACACTACTAAGCATGACCTCTAGAATGTGGCTGCTTGCTGGAACTTACACATTTTTGTAGCATAAGAAGTTATAGCCATTTTTTTACAAAGAGGAGAAAGAGCGTTTCAAGGGTTACTAAACCACTTGATCCAATTACAAAAAACATTTTTACTTGTACTTGAGATCCAATTATAGGAAAGTAGCTTCATATCATTAAGGATAAGCTCTTTACTCGGTTTTTTAGGCTTGAAAACACTTGCGTTTCTAAAATGCCAAAGAGTCCATATGGTGGTATGAACAACGGCATCATGGAGAGGGGAGTAGGAGAGGTCGATGTGCATGAATGGTCCGCTAGGGTGATCACATCTTCAATGCATGAGAATTGTTGGAAGTTTTAAGATCAAATTCAACCTTGTAATCGATTTTAGAACCTCAGTCATTTTATTATGTATAAATATTTAGTACTTGTATAGATTGTAGCCATGTATATTAAGGCTGCACAAACATATGGTTTGGGCCACAAGTCAACAAACCTTAGTTAGTTATTAGTTAATGTCGAAATTGACAGTTAAGGTAGTTAGAATACAGTTATATGACAGTTATGGATAAAGGGTCATGTCTGTTGGTTCTTATTGAACCATCACAACCTTTATATCATGCCTGTTCATATTGTATTTATAGGACATTGTAATTTCAGTTATATCATATAATAACAGTTAGTATTTCATGTTTACTTTCCCTCCACATTTTTACTTTGTCCATTTTACTACATAATCACTCTGCACACATCCATTTTCTCAGTCTCTCAAACACTTGTTAATCACAATGGTTAACACAAACATTCACATTGAAAACAACTGGTCTAAACTCCAAAGAAGAGGACATGGCCATGTTAAGAAGAATTGCCTAAAATCAAGAATCACCCATTTGAAAATTTCCGCCCACGAGTCTGCTGCCACTTTGCATTGTGCAAAAATATGGAATTCATTCTCGATACCATCATCACAAATAAGACATCTAATCGTATGAAGATCTATTCCTCTTGAGTCTAAGTTTACCCTAGTCGGAATGCGTTGATTCAAAACCCTCCAAGATGTAATGTTAACTTTGATGGGAATAAGCTTATTCCATCTGGTATGTTGATCGGATGGAAAAGGTGAGAAATCTGTGATTAAATTTCGCATGGCTTTGACAGAGAACTCACGTGAATCGCTGGTGGAAAATACCCATCTATCTTCAAGACTAGAAAGATGAAGTTGTGGTACCAACCTGTTAAGTTCGCATCTGGTAGTTGTGGTACCTGTAGAGACCGAATATTATCTTTATCACACAACTAATGCTATCAACTACTCGAGACACTCAAGAACAATATGTAAAGATGAGAAGAGTGTAATGTATGGATCGTATGATGTTGGATAAAACCGAATGTTTATTAGCTTCAAAGAAGTAAAACAAACACACAAAGAGTATACACACTTACACACACTCTCACCTTTTGCTATGAGGACTCACTGTGAATGTGGTGAGAGTGTATGATTTATATCACAAGTGGGATGCCTTAAAGGGCTTGTGATGGGCTTGGAGTGGGCCTTTGTGAATTGTACATTTACTTAGATAAATCTAATATTTTGCCTAACAAAAGCCCACTTTCAAGACTAACTTAATCATACAACACACATGTTACAATGTTACAAATGACCATCAATTTGCATTTATAAATTGAATGCTAACAATCTCCCCCTAAGGGATGGTCATTGCAATGATGCTCCCAGTGATTGATCTTTCGTCTTCAATGTCTTGAACTTTGTGTGTTGATGTATAATAGTCTTCATTCATTGTTCCTTCATGCACTGTGATCTTCAAAGAATTGTCTTTTGAATGTTCTTGCCTTGATCTACTTCTTTTGTCCAGATGCGTCGTCGTTGTAGATGATGATGGTGGATGAACTTTCGTCAGTACCTGCATAAGACAGTTAGCAATAAATCATCCAGCGCTTATTGGTTCAGATTTCGAGATCGTTAAGAGCATAGTGTGAAAACTTTCTCTAATCTTTACCAAGGCCGTTGAGAGCCTCTGAAGTATACCGAAGTATCACTTCAAGACTGTAGACCGTTTGAAGCATGAAACCATCATGATATAAGGCAAGATCCTTAGATCTCATCTAGACTCTTATAACTTGTGTCCTTTATGGTGAACACAAGTGTATTGTAATGAAAGTGTTCCTAAGAGATATTTGATGAATCTCATGGCTCTAGAATCAATAATGTGCGTTTTGGTTTTAGTCATCGGAGGCATGGAGCAGAGTGCAACCTATTCAATATCAACACATCTCGGAATGAGAGGTCGATAGATTATGTAGTGTTCTCCGTGAGAAATGAAACAAATATCTTTTAAGAGATATCTGAGTGGCTAGGAGGGGTGGTGCAACGCGTCACTGGGTCCATGACGTCTTGTCTTCAATATCAGTATCACCTTAGTGAGTACCGATAGCAGATGTATTGACCCGGTTTCTAACCTAAGTTTTCATGGAGGGCTATTTCTTTTCACCCTTTCATTAAACTTTTCTTTTTAATTCTTCAACCATTTCTATCCCTTTCTCATTTACTCATTTTTTCAGTCATACCTAAGGACTTCTAATTCTAATCTATTGGAATTGTCCTTGGGTAGATCCCTCCGGCTCTGGCGGATCATTGGACATAACCTAACCATAATCACCTTATTACTCCATGATTATCCTAGATTAACGATCACATTCCATAAAACCATTTATGAAAATCTCTCAAAGTGTTTATGAGTAAACACATTTAGATAACACATTGAGAGTTTTGTGATTTTGAAATACTCCCCCTTCACATGTGCTCATGCATTTTTAGGATAAATTTGCACATGTTGGGTAGAGTTCGCACATTTTGAAATGATCGATTTTCAATTAATATGACCATTGCGAGACACGTTTACATCACTAGTTAGACTAGCTTGAAGTTATTACCCATCCCGGTCATATCAAACGATCATCTCTCGAATTGGTACATTCTACTCAGACAAGTCCTTTGCGAGACACGTTTACATCACTGGATAACCAGCTTGAAATTATTACCCGTCCCTGACATGTCTTTTCGATTTGGCATTTGAGTTTCGTCAATTCGATGGTTACTACTGAGTCTTTTTGTAGAGCTCGTTTGAGATTCAAACCACAAAACTTTTTGATCACATTTTAATCACATCTTCTCTCCCGTATACCTAATCTCCCCCTCAAAAATAGCACTCAGTGATATTTTTGATATTAAGAGATTAAATGCAAAACATTTTTGGAGATAAAGATGGAGTTTAGCATGGAAATTGGAACATTTTCTTTTGATACTCCCCCTTAAACAAAGCATAGGCTTAAACATTTGAGTTTAAAATCAGTTGAAAAGGGTCTAGAGGGAGTTATCTTGAACACATAATTTCGAGAAAGATTTTGAAAAATATTTTAGAAAAATCTTGATCATGTACTCAAGGATTTGCTTTTCGCCATTAACATTAGGAGTTCTGATCGGAAATAATCAGAAGTCATCAATGTAGCGCGGGTTTCGTACTGAAATATACGAAAGCCGTGGTGAAGAAAATTTTGAGAAATGACATGTTTTAGAAAAACTTTAAATGAAATCTCGCTCAAGCATCTGTACATGCCCGTATCATTGTTGAATGAAATTTCTAGATACGTACAGAATATCGATTATACGAGAGGCATGTCGTGAGAAGAATATTTTTGGTTTTTTTATTTTATATTGGTTTTGTATTTTTGAAAGTTTTCTATTTTTATATTTTGTTTTTGTTGGTTTTTCAAATTTTGTATTTTGTTTTTCAAAAAATATATACATGCGAAGCTTGTTAAGATAATTCAAGAAGATTCGAGAAGACTTTCTAACTCTTCGGGAGTTAGGCTTCGCATTCCAATTCGACGAACTAAGTTATCAAACCGCTCTTTTGGGAGGGCTTTAGTAAATAGATCAGCGAGTTGGTATTCAGTCTTCACGAAAAATAATTCAACAGTACCCTCTTCTACGTGTTCCTTTATGAAGTGATAGCGGACTCTAATATGCTTGGTCTTCGAGTGTTGCACTGGATTGCACGAGATGGCTATGGCACTTTTCGAGTCACAATACAAAGGTATGCGGTCGAAAGAGAAACCATAATCTGTGAGTTGTGTCCTCATCCATAGAACTTGGGCACAACACACAGATAGAGACACGTACTCTGCTTCTGCGGTTGATAGTGTAGTGCAGTCTTGTTTCCTTGATGACCAGCCTACTAGCTTTTCTCCCAAAAATTATGCTCCGCCTGATGTACCCTTTGCTGTAACTTGGCAACCGGCGTGATCTGTATCTGAAAATACTATCAGTGTAAACTCCGAATCCTTCGGATACCAAAGTCCCATGTTAATGTTTCTTCGTAGGTACCGAAAGATCCGTTTAACCTCTTGGAGGTGAAGTTCGGTAGGCCTTTCCTGAAACCGTGCTAATAAACAAATAGCAAAATGTATATCAGGTCGACTAGCAGTTAGGTACATGAGAGAACCAATCATGCTCCGATATTTCTTCGGATCCATGGGTTTCCCATATAGATCAGTGCCTATTTTGGGTGAAGTGACCATAGGAGTACCAACAGAGTCACAATTTTCCATTCCATGTTTTTTCAAAATCTCAATTGTATATTTAGCCTGATTAAGAAAAATACCACGTGGGGATTGATGAATTTGTAAACCTAGAAAGAATTTTAATTCTCCCATCATGGACATTTCAAATTTGCTTTTCATGAGATTTGCAAAATGTTTTGAATGTGTCGGATTAGTGGACCCAAAAATGATGTCGTCCACATAAATCTGAACAATCAAAATGTCATTTTTGAATTTTCTGGTAAACAAGGTCGGATCAATTGTTCCTTTGGTGAACTTATTATGAAGTAGGAAAGATGATAATTCATCATACCACGCCCGTAGGGCTTGTTTCAAACCATAGATTGCTTTCTTTAGCTTGTAGACGTATTCTGGATGATCTTTATCCACAAATCCGTCTGGATGACTCACATATACTTCTTCTTTCAGAGTTCCACTCAAGAAAGTTGTCTTGATGTCCATCTGATAAACTGTGATGTTCTTGTGAGTGGCATATGCTAAGAAAATCTTGACTGCTTCAAGCCTTGCAACTAGCGCGAATGACTCTTCAAAATCTATCCCCTCTTCCTGTCTGAATCCCTTTGCCACTAGACGAGCTTTATTGCAAATGACAGTCATTTCTTCATCCTTTTTGTTTTTCCATAACCACTTAAGATCAATGACGAGTTTGTCAATTGGTCTTGGAACTAAATCCCAGGTGTCATGTAACTGATATTGAAGAAGTTCTTCCTGCATCGCTTCAATCCAGGCATTATCTGCCATTGCTTCCCGAATGTTCTTAGGTTCTATGAGACTGACTGAGTAGACATAGATGCACATGTCACAATCGGTGTTTAGTTGTTTTCTCGTCTGAATTGGCCTTGAGGGTTCAACAATGACCTGTTCTATCGGATGGTTTTTTGTCCACTATAATGTTGAAGGGTACCTTGGACTGGACGAATGGTGTTAGATGGTTCATGTAATCTGAAAGATGATTCAGCAGATTCCGTTCCAAACGGGTTTTCGAATGGTTCTTTGTCTAACACCGCATTATTTTAATTTTGCTCATCAATTCTTGGTAGAACAATTTCAATTACTGGAGTTCCTGGAGTAGATGTTGATGACGTGGAGGGAGTTGGTGTGTCAGCTTCAAATGTTGTGGATGCATCTTGATTTGGTGGTGGTGGTGGTGGTTGTTGATTTTGAGCGGTTGCAGCGGAACGTTGGTTAGATGCATTTGTCAAAGCGCCACCATACTATTCATCATACATAAACTCGAAGAAATTATCCAGTTCCTGATTTGTGGGTTGTTCGTTATGAATTGATTGAGCTCATTGAGGTGCGAGTCCTGAACTGATATGTCCAGAAGTCATCGGGTTAAGCGCGGGTTCTAGAGCGAGTCTCTCAGAAGCCATTTGTGAAATTTCATCAAATTTCACATTCATCGTCTCCATAATCTTTTTCGTTCTCCTGTTATACACCCTGAATGCCCTTGAGATTTCCGAATAACCAATGAAGATTCCAATATCACCCTTAGCTTTCAACTTCCCCAGATCTTCCCTGTCATTCATTGGATAGCACAAAGCGCCAAATACATGAAGATAAGAAATATCTGGTTTTCTATTGTTTACTAGTTCATACGGGGTTTTATTGAATCTTGGATGAACTAGGGATCGGTTTTGAGTGAAACAAGCAGTGGCAACTGCATCAGCCCATAAGAATAACGGTGCACTAGAATAAATCAGCATTGTGCGAGCAGCCTCCACAAGAGTTCGATTTCTTCTTTCAACTACCCCATTCTGCTGTAGAGTTCTAACAGCTGATGTCTGGTGAGTAAGACCAGATTTTTCAAAATATGTTCTTAACTCCTGATTTGTGAATTCCGTGCCATTATCAGTTCTTACTATCCTTACTGGAGCTTGAAGTAGAACTTGAATCCGCTTCAGAAAGGTGATGATGATGCCTGTTGTTTCGTCTTTCGACCTCAGAAACTTTACCCATGTATATCTTGAATAGTCATCGACGATTACAAGAATATACTTCTTCCCATTTATGCTTGCAACTCTCATTGGGCCACATAAGTCCATATGCAACAAATGTAACTTATCCACCGAACTGGGTATGGGTTTAGGTTTATATGTTGCTCTTTTGATCTTTCCTTGCTTACAGGATTGACATAAGTGTTCTTTGATGTATTTGAATTTTGGGAGACCATTGACGATATTGTCTTTGGCAAGTTTATTTATGGTGTCAAAGTTAAGATGGGACAAACGTCTATGCCACAACCAGGACTTTGTTTCGCTTTCCCTAGTCATGAGACAAATTGGTAATGAAGAGGCCATTTGGTTTATGTCTATTGCATAGAGATTGGTGCCACGATCCCTAATTAAGAGATCATCCCCCACCAAATTCCTAACAAAACAAGTGTTTCTCCTAAATGCAACCTCTAAATCCGCATCACAAAACTGCCCAACTGAAAACAAGTTGTGTCCCAACCCTTCGACATAGTAAACCCGAGTGATCAAGTAGTTTCCAAACCGAAGTTCTCCATAACCCAGAATAGCTGCAACATGATCATTCCCAAACTGTACAGTCCCCATGAACTGCCATACAAAGTTGATCAGGAGCTTCAGATTCCCGGTCATGTGCTTGGAGCAACCCGAGTCGACGATCCAAAGACAAAATTCAATGACCTGCAAAGAACAGATGATTTTGTATATGGAAACCGTTTAACATTTAGTTCCCTGGGGTTAGAGGTAACAGTAGAATCACAATTAGAGAATGTTTCCATATTTTCATTGGGAACAATTTCTAATCTGCCATTCTTAAGTGTAAACATTCTACCCGTTGGTTTCCATGCACAAAACTTAAGATGGTCCTTAGGCAATAGGCTACTAGTTGTTTTCTTAGCTTTTGCAATAAGTCTTCGAATATATCTAGACTTAGCCCTATTTACTGAAGGAACCTTTTTCTGTTCAGGCATATCATTCACATTCACAGTATTAGAAACAATATCATCACAAGCATTTTCAGAAAAAGATTTCATGTACATTAAACAAACAGAGTCATTACATGCACTAGAAACAGGAGTCTTAACATTACATCCAGATGACATATGTTTCTTATTTGAAAGAGATAAATTCCTAGGGTGTTCTTCTACTTTCTTGCATTCACTCTCAGAGACAGGCGATACTCTAGTGTTCCTGGTATTGCTCCTAGGCTTTGGTCTGTTCCTAGAGTTGCTTTCTAATCCTGTAGAAGGTAAGGCACACTCATTAGAATTTATGTTGTTGTCCTGAGATGTTGTTGTAGCATTCCTAGACTCGTTTGGATTATCATTGTTACTTTTGTCTATCGCCCTATATGTTTTAGATGTAGAGGCAGACGCAGTAGTGGGACAAATTCTATAAAGGCCAGGCGCTATGACATTCGAATTTTTGACAACAGTTTTCCCTTTATCAGCACATTGGTTAGGT
Source organism: Artemisia tridentata subsp. tridentata (assembly GCA_021014915.2). Classification (NCBI taxonomy): domain Eukaryota; kingdom Viridiplantae; phylum Streptophyta; class Magnoliopsida; order Asterales; family Asteraceae; genus Artemisia; species Artemisia tridentata. The sequence continues at coordinate 195,984,035 of CP139508.1, read as the reverse complement.
AAGGGTGTTGGAGTGACTGGTTTTGTCAAATCATTTGTCACATCAACCTTTGGAATAGTTTGAGAAATTTGCATTTTTGGTTGTTTCGAAGTTGATGGTTTTGCAAACTTAGTTTCCTCACCCTTCCTATTTAGACTGTCCAGCTGAGACTTCAAACGATCATTTTGTTCTTTCAGATTCTTGTAAGCACGCTCATATGACAATTTGTCATACTTGCATTCTTCCTTTCTCCGATCAAGTTGTTTAAAATATGTGACATTTTCTTTTTCAATCTTGGCAAGAGAATTTTCATATTTTACAACAATTGCAGAAGTCTCAGCTCGAAGTCTTTCATCATCTTCCACAGAATATGTTTGGTAAATAATGGACATAATTTTGGTCGATAGAGCTACTTCAGAGAGAATGTCATTATGTTTTTCCAAAACTTTGATGTGTTCAATGTTTTCATTTGCTTCCTTTACCAGGGATTTGTGGTCCTTGATAAATTCAGCTGATTCTTTCAAAAGATTCTTTTCCACGTTTTGAACTATCGCATAAATGGAAGCGATATGAGGATTGATTTCTGTTTCAAACATCTTTATATGTTCGGTATGAAAACTTGACGACCAGACATTGTAGTTACCGTTTATTTTGGATGCCACAATACTTTGAAGTGTTTCAATTCCCTGTTTAAGACCGACCAAATATAGTCTAGCTTCACTTGTGTTGCAAGTGGTCTTAGAGGCCATTTGTTCGATGTTAGAAAGGTGTTTTGAAACAACTTTTCGTTTTGCGACAGCCACTGGTCTTTTGAAAAACATTGGTGACTCTTTTTGCACAAGATGAACGCCAGAATCTGTATTAAGCTTGTTATAATCAATTTGTTTAATTTTTGGGTTCTTTTGTCTCATTTTAACACGACTCTCTTTGGAAAGCTCAATCGTTTCATAAGAATCACGAACCACTAGAGGATCATGTTTATCATTTATCACACAACCATTATATAACACATTCTGATGTTGCTTAGCTTTCTTGAGTATATAAGGGTTTTCACACCCGATAGTCATTTTCTTTATTGTATGTAAAATCGGGCTCGGATCGTTAATAAGCAAATTAATTGTTTGTGCAGACTGACCCGTTTTTACAAGCAACTCTTCCAAATTTTTGATGGTTTCATGTTGGTCAATGATTTCATCAAGAAGATCATTTTCACGTTTTGAAAACCTTGCATGCACCTCTTTCTTTTCTTTTTCAAGATCAGAACAAGTTGATTTTTGTTTAGAAAGTTGGTTGGTTAATTCAGAAATTTCTGTGTTTAAGGATTTTATTTTCATGTTCAAATTAACATCAAGTGTGTCAAATTTGATTTGCAAATGTTCTTCTCTTAAAATAAAATCTCTTAAACCAATTTCAAGTTCTGACTGTCGTTTGTTATGAAAATCAAAAGCTCTTTCATTAACCTTATATCTCTCAAGCTCAGCGGTCAATTTTTCATTCGCGGCCTTAACATCGCGATTGACCTTTTTAACGTTCTCAATTTCAAAACTACAATTATGCAATAATGATTCAAAAAACACACATGTTTCCTCATCATTCTCAACATGCTGGGACTAGAAGTCTCCATTAAGATCCATATCTGGAGTTGCCATATTTGTATTACTACAACTTGGCATGTCCATATATGTGTCATAAGTGGATTCTTGAGTCGCAGGATGTCGTTCATCATGAGTCGACATATCAAATATTTCATTATTGTGACATGTAGTGAATGGGGGTACCTTAGAGACTGCATTGGTGTCATACACAGGAGGTATTTCAGAATCTGTGTCGTACTTAGTCTCCTGGAGATTTGCCATGAAAATGCAGTTCGCGTCGATGTCCTCAAGATCTTCCGAATCATCCATAAGAGCCATGAAGTCATTTTCTTCTGCACTTAACTGTAACCCAGCCGTTTCCTTGTTTGCCAACATTAATGCTTTCTTCAGATAAATTGGATCTCTCTTATTCGACTTGTCGGGACAGTTCCTAGCCATATGACCGACACCCTGACAGTTGAAACACTTTATCAAATTACCCTGATTCATATTCCCGGCAACTTGAGCAGCAACATTCCCATACTGATTCCCAGTATTCGGACCCCTCTGATTTCCAACAGCTGTAACCATCTGGTTCCCTGCATACCGACCCATCTGATTACCAACGTACTGCCCTGCATTCTGATTACCCATCTGATATTGAGGAGCATATCCCTAATGATTCCCATATCCCCTAACCATCTGTCCTTGTTGTCCCATGTTGAAACTCGGCTGTGCAATTTGCTTGTTGCGAGTGTTCGATGAGATTCTCTGGTTATTGTTGGTAGGTGTGGAGTAGCGTCCTTGGAATGCTTTTGTTAGGTAAGCAAACGCTTGAGTCAAAGCAGCAGTTGACTCATCCTGATCATTAAAGTCGGGTTCTTGGTGTTGCGGGTATTGTTGTTGTGGGTAGAGCGGTGTTTGTGGAGTATATTGTTGTTGCATGAAGTGTTGGGTGGAAGATGAAGAGGGTTGTGTAGTTACTGTTGCAGGTGTAGTTGTTTGGACCATGAGTGCAAGAGGATCATGTTGCTTTGCAAGCTTCTCTTTTCTGACTTCATTTGCCTCCTCCTGGTTTTGCTTTAGGAAATCATAAAGCTGATCATAATTCACCTCGTGAAGGTTCTTTGTTTGGTTGACAATAGTGACATATCTTCCCCATTCCTCTGGTAGGTTGTTGAGGAACTTGATATTTTTAACAATTTGAGCTGGTGTCAACTTGTTTCTGATCAACTCGTTCATGAGAGTGCAAAACCTTGTATAGTAAGATTCAATAGGTTCAGCTGGAGTTGATGTGAACTTCACCCATTCAGTTAGAAGCTTGTTTTCGATGTCTTGTTTACCAATTTCTGTGCCATGACAGAGCCGTCTAACTCGTGCCCAAATATCATAGGCAGTTTCACAACTGTCTACAGCACAAAATATTTCTCGTGGTAAACCAAGTTGTATTAAATGCATTGCCAAGTCATCAGCTTCAATTTGCTTCCAATCTTCTGGTGTGTAGTCAGCTTCCGTTTGTTCCCGAAAGGTGTTTGGAGTGGGAGGTGTTGCATTTGGATTTCCAGCTGTTACTAGAATCCGACGAGGCTTGAATGGACCATTCTCGATGGAGTTAATCAAGAGTCTTCCTTGACCCTGAGGCTTGGTTTTCATGTATCGGAGCATACGACTCGTCCATGGTAGGTAACCACCTTTTTCTAGCATTGGAGGACGGTTTACTGCACCTGCGGCATGAATGTCTTGTTGAGTAGTCATCGTTGATGTTATGTATGATAAAGTTGCTGAAGGATCGTTTCAACAAAATAGGGGGTGTTGTTGTTGAGAAGGCTTGGTTCGTTGGTGAAGATCGTGTGAAGGCTTTCTTAATGGTGAATTCTGGTTTCCCTCCAAAATTTGAATTTGAAAAATTTCTCTACCAGAATTTGAAATACTCTATAAAATGCAATTCTAAGGTTATTAGAAAATTTTGAGTTTGAAAATTTTTTACGTCAAATTTCGTCGAAAAAATTCGAATTTTGGGCCAAAATTCACTGTTGTACCAAAATTTGAATTTCGCGTAAAAATTAAACGTTTAGTTTCCTGTAAATTTATTTATTTATTTATTTATTTATTTTTTTTAAAATCCTTACAATTGCTATAGAGTATTTAATATTGTGTTAGAAAATTTTTGTCAATTTCGAAAAGTGGAAGTCTGATGCCAATTGCGAAAGGTTCTTGAATTGCGAAAGCCTCTTCAATTGCGAAAAATATGATGAATTGCAAAAAGTTGGAGGCAATTGCGAAAACATGTGGCAATTGCGAAAGTCTAACCCAATTGCGAAAAGATATGTCAATTGCGAAAGTTTGTCCATTTACGAAAGTCGAAAGCAATTTCGAAAGACTATCCAATTGCGAAAATATGTCCAATTGCGAAAGGATCAAGTAATTGCGAAAGAGGCGCCAAAGCACAATTTCAATAACAACTGTTATCGCAAATCTTGTACAAGATTGCGATATTTTGTTGGAATTGCGAAAGAACAGCCCTTTGAATTGCGAAATATGGCAGTCAACCAACTCTACCAACTCTTGATTTTTTTGGACCTTATCCACTGACTTTAGCCACTGTCAGTTCTTACCAACTTTCACCAACTCATATCAATAATACTTTGACAAGAATAACACGCAACAAAGATCAATGAATATCCAAAAACAAATCTTATACTATCTTCTTTAATTTATGTCGATCTAAACGCTTAGAACAACAAAAAATCCAACCTTTAAGCACAAGATTCGACTGGAAAACTATCAAATCTTCACAAAATCACGCTTCAAATCACGAACAAACACTACCTTAACCCTTGATATATGCGTTCGTTTCCAAGAAAAACACAAAAACTCACGTTTTTAAAGATAAAAAACGTGACAGTGGGTTTTTATGGAACACAAATCGAACTCAAAAACCTCCTACCTTGTTGTATGGCGTACTAATACCACTTGTAGAGACCGAATATTATCTTTATCACACAACTAATGCTACCAACTACTCGAGACACTCAAGAACAATATGTAAAGATGAGAAGGGTGTAATGTATGGATCGTATGATGTTGGATAAAACCGAATGTTTATTAGCTTCAAAGAAGTAAAACAAACACACAAAGAGTATACACACTTACACACACTCTCAACTTTTGCTATGAGGACTCACTGTGAATGTGGTGAGAGTGTGTGATTTATATCACAAGTGGGATGCCCTAAAGGGCTTGTGATGGGCTTGGAGTGGGCCTTTGTGAATTGTACATTTACTTAGATAAATCTAACATTTTGCCTAACAAAAGCCCACTTTCTAGACTAACTTAATCATACAACACACATGTTACAATGTTACAAATGACCATCACTTTGCATTTATAAATTAAATGCTAAGAGTACCAACCTGTTAATGTTAACTTTGATGGGAATAAGCTTATTCCATCTGGTATGTTGATCGGATGGAAAAGGTGAGAAATCTGTGATTAAATTTCGCATGGCTTTGACAGAGAACTCACGTGAATCGCTTGTGGAAAATACCCATCTATCTTCAAGACTAGAAAGATGTAGTTGTGGTACCAACCTGTTAAGTTCTTGAAGCTGCTCTTTTTCAGCCTCTGACTGAAGTGGTCTATTCCAGACCCATTGATTTAGCTATATGTGTGCTAATATGAAAATGTAGTTATTAGTGTATTCCCTGTGTGCAGGCTCAATAAAATATAATCATATACTGGCCCTATGTGTATATCATCACTGATTTAGCTACAACTTTGGTTATTGCCACGAAAAATGTTGTTTCTAACACTATTTAGCCACGAAAAAGGGATGTTTAGCAAGATTCTAGCACAAATTGTTAGCGGCAGTTTTTAGTGTCAAGAAGATGAAAATTATAGTTTATGTTTGGAAGAAAATCTCCATATCCTTTGTCGGTCGCTCATGAATTATTAACTCCGTTCTCTCATTCGCGCAAGTGTATTTTTCTTGGGGTTTTATTTTTCCGGTTTCAACAACGAAGGAAATGAAAATATTTTACGCATTCTCGTATGATAGTTAAGAGAAATGAGGAGCGGTAAAGCGAAAGTTGCTTGGGAATTTATAATATTTAGAGTTATTAAAAGTTATAAGAGCGACTCCAAATAATTAGAGCCTAGCCAGCGGGTGAAAGGTTCCATGCATGTGACAAGCAGGGTTTTACAGGTCATTCTGTATACTTTCTAACACTGGGATCTTTGTTGCTGCTTTTTTTCTGCAGTTTTGTAGTCCCGCATGGTTGTAGAATGGTTCCTTGCGGTGTGGTAAGTTAGTGACCTCTTTTCTTTTAGCTCAAAGTCAAAATAGAATATTGCATGCAAAGATGTTACAACTGAAAATTAAGATGGAAGGATATGGATGTAATTGATCCATGAACACGCTAAGTGGCCAATTCTTCCTATAGGCCGATCAACCAATAGATTACAAACATTGAAACCGACTAATAGCTGGACACAATGACTTTGTATAGACACTGAAATAAGTAATTAAAACAACATTATATTTGAGGTCAACAACATGCGATGAGTTTGTAGATTATGTTTAGAGACCGTTTACTTTTAGGAATCGGTCACTGATATAAAAATATATTAGGAATGTTTTGGTCGTGTAGTCTCTTTTAATATTTTTGAAGGAATTTTGTTGACAGAGTAGTAGCATGCATGTATGAAGTACATTCGTTTGTGTACCTTCTTTGAATTGTTCAAATAGTTTGTTAAATTAAACCCTTGCCGGCTTATTTTTTAAAATGTGCATGTGATGCTTTTTAATTTAAAAGTAAAATACGTTAAAATGATCATTCTTTCCGTGTTTTGATTTTGTTTCTATTCGATTGCGTTTGTTGTTATTTCTTTTAGTTCGGTAGTAAGTGGAAAATGAGAACTTGAGAAGTGACAGTACATTATGCCTAATTTTTCGTTTTTGAAAATGATAATAAGATATGTCATAGTTCATAAATTCGCATCCGATCTGTAGAGGAAAAAAAAATGCAATCTACATGTCATATGTTTTGGAACTTAGACACAAAAATACACATTTAATAAGTTAGGTCTTCCTATAACTGTGAAGAAAATTATCCTAGTTGGTTCTTTTGGTTAGACAATCAAGCCTTTGCTGCTTTACCGAGATACTTGATTATGATGTAATATTTGTGGTACCGTTTGAGCATGCATGTTACCATCTGAGGGTTGGAAACATGTTTTGAAACTCAAGTGATTACCAAATCATAATTCTTGAATCAGGCTTGTAGGAAATAGATGATGCATGAATATGTATGGAACTTGCTATTAATTCATACACGAACCAAGTGTTTTATTGTAACAGGAGTCTCTTGGACGTGCAATCTTTGTGACGTAGTAGTGTTTGAAGGCGCCTTCAAACATTTCTGTTTATATATACGTCAATGTTCGATATCATCTAATTTTCGTTCTTTACTGATTGCTACAAATTCACTTTTGTTTTTTAAACCATCTTTTTCATCTTTCGATCGTTCATATACCTGTCACCACCTTGAATTTCTTGATAATATATATGAACGTCACTTCATAATTTAGTGAAATACTCTTCCAAACCCGTGAATTGATCTTTTCTTCACTTCTACAGAATATTATGTATATCTTTCAGATTTAAAAAGGATTATCGCTAGTGTTAGGAATATAAATATTCATATGAAGGTTCGGTCACCCCGAGTATCTATTTAGCATTTATGTAGCTCGTAGGCTTATTATTATTATTAGTATTATTAGTATTATTAGTTTTATTAGATTAGTCGCATCTATATTTGTGGAGTGGGTCTGGGCTTTCCCCACTGTCAGCTCACTCCACAGCCCACTAGGGGCACAAATATTAGTAAGTATATAAACCCCTTCCCACACATGGGAAGGGTGGAACTCTTGTCATATTTTACACACACAAGCTAATCTATTACAAGTTTTCTCCCAACTCTCTCTCTCTCTAACTTCATCTCTCTAGTTCTTCCACCATGGATCTAATCTTCTATGAACCAAGACCACCCGAGTCATCCACACAATCAAGATGGTTATATCCTACAATTGGTATCAAGAGCCATGGTTAGGTCCGATTGATTGTGCTTGGATTCGTGATGTCTAAGTTTCTTGTCTTTGTTTCTGTTGGTACGTTTCTTTTTCTGTTGGTTTTGGTTCGAAATATCATTCTCAGATCTATGAGTTTACATGTTCGTTGTGCTTTGGGCTTTATAATTTACATGTTCATTCTTGGGCTTTAAAGATTTGGCTGTTGAATATATCATTCTTGGTTGTTAGTTCTGTTTGTTTGGCTCGAATTCACAAGACAAGAAGTAGCTATATTATTTCTTATTCTTGTTGTGTGAGGATTTCTATCAAGTTTCTTGCTACCTGTTCGTATATCAAGTTTGTTAACAAGTCCAGTTGGCTGGTATTTTTGTGGATTCATATTCTTTCGTCAAAACTGATTCGAACATGTGTTCTAAGTAGCGATTTGTGTAGCTTCTTGGTGGTGTTTTGTCCAAACTGAGTTTGAAGTTTGGTTTTTAGCCAAAACCGAGCATAATGCCAAATCTGTGAAAGGGACAGTTGTACTATTATGATAGTGACAGACTCGCGTTTTGTGGTACTAGCGATTTGTCTTTGGCGATTTGTCTATGGCTATTTGTCTTTGGCGATTTGTCTATGGCTATTTGTCTGTGACGATTTGTCTGTGGCGATTTGTCTTTGGCGATTTGTCTGTGGCGATTTGTCTGTGGCGTTTTGTGTTCTTAGAAAAGAGGCGATTTGTATCTCACAAAAGTGGCGATTTGTGTCAATAATTAAGGATACTAAACGGCATGCTGCCAAAATTTCTAAGAAAGTAGCAATTTGTCTATGACTCAAGAGATAAAGCATTAAGATGGAGAAGAGACCAGTCGACCTACAAACCTTAATACCAACACAGACTCATTGACCTCAGTTCAAGAACCAACATGTCAGTCAACTACAACAAACTACTTCATTATTCAAGAACAACATCACAACAAACTACAACAACAACTACTTCGATCAGTCAACAATCTAAAACCAACTGCCAACCAACATCACAACCAACTAACTCAGTCCTAATCCCATCTCCATCACCAACCTAACAACAGTCAACCAAAACCACAAACAAACTACTCCTCGACTCCAACACTAAACTCAAATTAGAACAAAATATCTCAGCTCATTATTTCTTTCTTTTTCGTGATATACAAAGGACCATCATGATTTCTCAAAAGTCAAACACACGAAAGAAATAAACAATCATCATCGATCTAATTTTTGAAGATTATACTTCATTAATATCCGAACTATTAAAAGAAAAATCGAAACAATAAAATGTTTTAATCTTCCTTTTGATTCGGTTACAAGAAAACACAAGAACCATCGATCATTATGAAGACTAAGCTTCCTTACTTTAAATATTCGCACAACTGCAAGGACAAACGAAGGCTAAATAACCTCCATTTGCCTTTTGTTCGGTTATAGCACACGAAAAATCACTAAACAACAATGAAATACCTACTGTAAACCTTGATTTTGAAAAGACCATGAAGTATAGATGTTGGTCCCTTTACACTATTAGAGTTAACTAGAAAGTTAATCTATTTCGTGTTATGACTAATACAATGTTTAGGATTAATTCTAACAGTTATAAAACGTGAGTATAAAAAACAATAATATTTTTCAACGTTTAAATTCTTATTAGAAATAATTCCAAGAATCTATACCCAAGTGTTTTGCGGAACAAACACTTGGGATTGAATAGACAATGGTATGGGGTGTCTCCTATCGAAACTCAAGTTTTGCTTGAGTGGTAACAATATACCCACTGAGCTATCTCAGTGAGTTGTATACTCTTTGTAGGAGAGAAGTTCCTTTGTAAAAGTCCAAGACTTTAAATATACAAAGCACACTTTAACTTCTCTCCCATCTGATCTATTTATACACAAGTAATCTAAGTATAAGTGATTAAATATAATACAAGTTGTTGAGGTTGCGTGTCTGACAATTACAAATAGTAATTGTCATTTCCAAGAACCAATAGGAAAGGGCTAATAAGACTTTGGGAGTTGTTGGCTGACACTCCATGACTTTTAGCCGCAATAGAGAAGGTTGGATCTGACAAGAGAAGAGTGTTGGGCTGACACTATTATCTTCTCAGATCTTTTCCCTATTGTTCCCGCCTTTTCTTCAGGCGTTGGTTCCTCAGTCCTTTAATCACTTTGTTGGTTGAGGAGACTGGGGTTCAGTGAGTTCTTGTCCAACACTCACTGAACCATCATCTTCTTCTTTGGCTTAAGTCCTACTCAGGGAGTACCGCCTTCCTGAGTAGTGAATCCTTCTTCTTGAATTCGCCTTAAGCATCCTGAAGATGACTCACTGAGAGGCTGTTCTCTCAGTGACTTGAATTGTTCTTGGTTTAAGTTAACACTTAGTTAATTTGTGTCCAAATCATGTTTGAAGCATTCTTGGGTTTTTCATGACCCAACAATCTCCCCCTATTTGGATATAAATTATTCCTAAGTGTTTTGATCAGATATGAGTGAGCTAAAGACTTCTACTCATACTGAATGTACTAGAATGTGAATAAGGACACTGAAATAATAAAAACATCATCTTATTGATATCATTTACAAGTCCTAACAAAACTAAGTACAAAAGGGATAGTGGTGGGTATTCAGGCAGGTCATCAGTTCAACTTGATTCTAAGGGCTTCAAGCTTGGGCTTCTTTGACTGCAGCTCATGTTGGTCAGGATGTTCATTGACTTTTCTTTTCAGGTCTTGACAAAACCTCACATTTTCAGGACTCTTGAGTGGAGAGGCCATCATTAGAAAACCAAGCATTGCTTTTATCCCTGACAAATCTATATCACTCCACCTCTGGAAGGCTTTGTCACCAAACTCATCAATGAAGAACAAACCTCTTTCAGGCTGTTCAATGACCATATTGTTCCTGAAAGGAACACCTTCAGGGAGAGCCCTATTGCAGTCAAGACCAGGAATCTTGATCTCAGGCTCAGCTTCTATCTTCTTTCTTTTCCTTGAAGAAGACTGAGAGGGAGCAGGTTGTGCAGATTCAGGAAGAAGAGATGGAATGCCAAGTTCCTGAGGTGCTGCTGCCAATCTTTCGTACCTCAGACTCAAAGACTTCATCAGATTAGGGACCACAACATTTGATTTCTTTGCTATTAATGGACCCAACTCATCCAATTCAGTGATCCCGAAGTTAGCAAATCTGAAAGGTTTATGAACATCAAAGTTTCTCATGTCAGCACCTCTGTAGACAGTGACAACAGCAGGATTGGTGTTTCTTTGAATATGAACATCAGTGATTGGTTCTGGCTTCAACCTTTCAGTCATATACCACTGATATTTCTTAATCCTATTCTGCCTAATCTCTTCATCCGGTTTATTTCTTTCCTCCCTTTTCTGTCTGAGAGTGGTCATCTCCTCAGACTGAGCTTTTACAAAGGTCATACCACCTTCTCTTCCTGAGAGATCCTTAGCCTCAAGACCAATTTTCTCAGCCTCTTCATGAACAACCTTGATTAAGGCAGACTTGCTCGCCTTCTCTTCCTCCTTTAGCTTCTTCTTTGCTTCCTCTTCCTGAAGATAAGCACTGAGTTCATCAGCTGAGAAGTGGTGAAGAACTCTATCAATTTCATATGGGATCCTGAGTGGTGATTCAGGATCCTTTGCAACCGTGATAAGTGCTGGTTGAGGCTCAGGTTCAGTGAGGATGCCTTTGCCTTTATCTTGATAGGAGGAAGAGGCTTCAGGAATCTCCCCCTCAGTGTGAGAAGGAGGTTGTTGGCTTGAGACTCCAGTGTCTTTCTCCCCCTCAACTGTTGCTTGAGCCATGGTGATAGCAAGAGTTGGAGTCACTGGAGTAGTAGGACCTTTGAAGGCCTGATAGATCTCAGTCATCATGGATTTGATGTCCGAGGTGTCTTTCTGAAGACTTGAGATCTGATCCGCCAGAGAAGCTTGAGAAGCTTCGATGCCTGACATCCTTGACCCAAGAGACCATGCCAAGGATGTTGAAGATTGTGCCGAAGTACCAAGATGTTTTTCCTGAAGACCCATGGAAGTCCTGATTGAGTCCAAGGAAGTAGTAAGACCTTGAAGCTTAGAATCCTTCAGTAAGCTGAGAAGGTCACTGATTTCAGCTGACTGCTTCTGATAAGTCTCAGCAGCCTGAAGGACCTTTTCAGTGAGTACGGGGTCATCCTTGACAGCTGACTGAATATTTTCCAGGCTGTTGGTGATGCCTTCAAGAGTAAGATTGAACTTCTGGAAATGAAGATCAATAGCTGTCAGGGAGTGTTTGGTGTCTGATTGGATTTCGATCACATCATCATGAAAAGTTTCAACATCTGCCTTCAGGTTGGCATAGTGAACAGCAGCTTCAGTGTGATGATCAAACATCTCATCAGTGAGACCAGTGAAAAGAGCTCTGTTGGTCTTCAGTAGGAATTTGACCAATGTTCTTTTAGTGAGGGGAAGAGAGTTATCATACTTTTGGAGGATGTCCCCAGTACCAGAAGAATCAGAAGACTGAGAACCAGACTTTTCACTTTGGCTTGGAGATGATTGATGTGATTGTTCAGGTTGTTCAAGTTGTGTATCAGTTTCCATATCCTCACCTGCCTCAAACATTTCCTCTTCACTCTCTTCCCTGAGCTCTTCATCAGACTCCATAAAAGCCTGAAAGTCCCCCATGGACTCAATACCCAAAAAATCAACCGCTCCTCTTTATAAAAAGACTTGCCTTCGGTTTGGTCAGGTCCTGACCCCGTTGTCATAATAACTGAGTGGGTTTGCTCAGCCTGACTAGCCATAATAACTGGGGTAACACCAGCCTGGCTTTTGGGGGCAGTTCCTGAGAGACTGGATCCGCCTGAGGGGTTGATGGGTTCCATATCAGCGGGTTTTTTCTTTCCCTCTGAGTCTTTGTCCCCCTTAGCACCTTCAACTACTGATGGGTGCTTTCCAGTAGTATCACTAGGTACTGATTGTGAAAGTTTGTGGACCCCCTTTCCATCAGGATTGTGCTGTCCTTCAGGGGATTTAGGGTCCTTTTCTCCCTGAGATCCTGAGGGTGATTGCTCAGGAACGTTAGCGGGATGTGAATGTTTGTGGGTCCCCTTCTCAGTAAGGTAGTGCTGCCTTACCGAGGATTTAGAACCCTTTCCTCCCTTGGGAACTGATTGTTTTTTGACAGTTCCTTCATCGGGATGTGAGGGGGTGTGGGTCCTCTTCCCAGTAGGGTGGTGCTGCCCTACCGAGGATTCAGGACCCTTTTCTCCCTTGGGTACTGATTGTGATTTATCAGTACCTTCATCAGGATGTGAGGGGGGAATGCTTCCTAATTCCTCTGACTTGTGTATGTCAGTTGAACCATATGGAATGGGTGCGCCCGAGGTCACTGAGGATGATTGCTCAGTGACTTCTGTTGGCCTTTGTTTTGAGGTCAAGAGGGTCTCAGAAATGGGTGTCTCAGAGGTCTCGGCCTTTTTAAACCTCTTTTAAATGTTGAGTTGGTTTTGAGGATCAGTCTCAGTGGCGAGTGGCTTGGTTCTAACCACTTGGCTGGACTGACCTTTCTTTGTCTTCTTCACCTTTTTGGTCGGTGAAGGAACTGGAGAGATAGTTTCATTACCCTGAATGACTGATTGCATGTATTCAGTCAGGGCAATATGTGTAACCTTACTGATGCTACTAGTGAAGTTTGACTTGTGCAGGACGTCAGGCTTCGTACCTTCTGCATCAGTCCTCACATAGTCAGAACCAAGTAGGTCCTGAAGCACACAGGAAACAAATCTAGGATAGGACATATGTCTTTGCCTATGTTTTCCTGAGAGCTTAGCAACAAGGTCTCGGAAGATTATTCCTCCGATGTCTATTTTTGTACCCTCAAGGAGACTGAACAACATCAATTGTTGTGAAGAGTTCAACTGCTCCGTAGAGGATTTATTTCCACCCAGGACCTGAATGAAAAATGTCATCAGTATCCTCCAAATAGGGTGGAACCATGTTTTGACTACTGGAGCCTTTTCCAGTAAGCCTCCCGCAGACGTCGTTGGACGTCTGGGGTCATGGGGTGCAAGAAAGATCAGTTTATTCTTTATGTCCTGATCAGTAGGGTTGGGTGAAAAGGCTTCAGCAAAGTCAAGGCCTGTGGCTTTGATGAATGCTGAGTAGTCAAAGGAGAGGGTTCTACTCCCATTCATCACCGTGAAGGTGATGATTGACTCTTTGGTGTCTTTGGGGCTGGTTGCCACAGCCGTACACCAGAATTCCCTCAAATAGTCATGGTAGATGACTGAGGGGGTGTAGGTGAAAGCCTTTGTAAGAAAACAATTACGAAGATATTTCATAACGTTCTTGTAGGCTGGGTAGATTTGTGGATATGAGAAATTTCCCACCACATTGTTTTTGGTTAGGTCTACACCCTCCAATGTGAAATCCACATTAGGAGCGTATTTCACAGCTTTAGAAGAAGCCATTTGTGGGTAAGTCTGGGTTTGACTAAGGTTAAAGGGATTCTAAAGCTTAAGAATGCACACACAATTTGTTTTTGAGAATTAAAAATGGCAGAGTTTAAGATTCTATAAAAACATGTGTATGTATTCTTCTGGTTGGGGTATTTATAGGAAAGTGGAGATGGGGGTGTTTTGGTCATTTGAGCAATCTTAATTTATTCAAAAAGAATTATTTGGAAATTGTTTTGAATAATATGTTTTGGGATCCGCATTTAATGCCAACACTCCACTTTCCTGGTTAGGCGCAACAGTCGAAGTGAACAGTTGAGCAGTTCTGCAAAAGTGCAACTTGCAGAGATGAGTCATCACATATTTGAAATGTGATTGGAGAGGCATTTAATGCCAAATGGGAATGTAGTGGCCCAGTGGTGGAAGCCAGAAAGGCAAAAAGAACAATTATTCTTGAATTAAATATGGATTCAGTTACCAACCTCGGACATTTACTAACTAGATACTTAGAGCATTTAAGTCAGTATTTAATGTCCTTTTCAGGGCCCTGAATGACTCTTCATTCAGTGATAGGTTTTTCACGGACTTGGGATTAGTCACTGATGATTCAGGAATATGGAAGGATTCCTGAGAAGCAAGGATTCAGGAACTTGGGTTTAGTTCATGAGGTTGAGGATTCAGAGAATTAGTTCACTAACGAACACATTGAGTCAGGGACCTGAGATTTTAAGAATTTACACATCAGTTGGTAAGAATCAATCAGTGGACTGATTCTCTATATCCAACATTCCTAATTCAGCTTTCAGTCTTGTGAAAGTTGGTTCATCCAAAGGTTTGGTGAAGATATCAGCTAACTGATATTCAGTAGGAATGAAGTGTAATTCAATGTCACCATTCATGACATGGTCCCTGATGAAGTGATATCTGATATCAATGTGTTTTGTTCTCTGATGAAGAACAGGGTTGTTAGAGATTGCAATTGCACTTGTGTTATCACAAAAGATGGGTACCATCTTGTACTGAATTCCATAGTCACTGAGTTGACTTTTCATCCAGAGTACATTTGCACAACAACTAGCTGCTGCAACATATTTCAGCCTCAGCTGAGGACAAGGCAACTGATTGTTGCTTCTTAGCACTCCAACAGACTAATTTCCCACCAAGAATTTGGCAAGAGCCTGAGGTGCTTTTTCTGTCCATGTTGCATCCAGCATAGTCAGAGTCTGAGTATCCTTTGAGATCAAGTCCTGAGCACTTTGGATAGTATAATCCAAGGTTAGGAGTGCCCTTCAGGTACCTGAATATCCTTTTCACAGCAGTGACATAAGATTCTCTTGGGTCAGATTGATATCTGGCACATAGACATACTGAGAATTGGATATCAGGCCTTGATGCAAGTAGATACATCAGTGATCCTATCATTCCTCTGAAGAGAGTTTGATTCACTGGTTTACCAGTTAGATCAGGACCAAGGTTGTTTGGGGGAACCATGGGAGTTTTGACTGAGGCACAGTCACTGAGATCATACTTCTTCAGTAG
This sequence comes from Artemisia tridentata subsp. tridentata, assembly GCA_021014915.2. NCBI lineage: Eukaryota > Viridiplantae > Streptophyta > Magnoliopsida > Asterales > Asteraceae > Artemisia > Artemisia tridentata. The sequence continues at coordinate 195,968,397 of CP139508.1, read as the reverse complement.
ATTCTTTACATACTTCTCTTGACTGATAGTGGTTCCTCTATCAGTCTGCTTGATCTGAAGACCAAGAAAGTATGTCAGTTCTCCCATCATGCTCATTTCAAACTTCTTTGCCATTAGTTTTTCAAATTGTTTGCAAAGTTTGAAACTTGTTGAGCCAAAGATGATGTCATCAACATACACTTGTACTAGTATGACATCATTATTTGTCTTATAGATAAACAATGTGTTGTCTATCTTGCCTCTGACAAATTTGTTTTGGATTAAGAAGGCTGAGAGAGTCTCATACCATGCCCTGGGAGCTTGCTTCAGTCCATAAAGGGCTTTGTTAAGCTTACAGACATGATCAGGAGACTCATGGCTTTCAAATCCAGGAGGTTGCTCAACATAAACTTCTTCTTTCAGTGAACCATTTAAGAATGCACTTTTAACATCCATTTGGTACACCTTGAAGTTCATGTATGTAGCAAAAGCAAGGAAGATCCTGATGGCTTCCATCCTTGCTACTGGTGCAAATGTTTCCTCATAGTCAATGCCTTCTTGTTGATTATAGCCTTTGGCTACAAGTCTGGCTTTGTTTTTAATGACTATGCCATTTTCATCAGTTTTGTTTTTGAATACCCATTTCATGCCAATGACTGAGACATTCTCAGGACATTTGACCAAGGTCATTACCTTGTTTCTGTCAAATTGTTCCAGTTAATCATGCATGGCCTGAACCCAACTTGGATGTTTAAGTGCTTCTTTAACACTTTTGGGTTCAATTGTGGAAATGAAGTCCACAAATAGGCATTCATTGGATGAGGCTGCTCTTAGACTAGCAGCCATGCTTCTGGTGAGCATGCCTTCAGTAGGCTCTCCAATAATATTGACAAGTTCAATGTCCTGAGACCTAGTCCAACTTTCTTGAGGTCCTGGATACTGATTTGAACTTGTGGAGGCCTGATTGGGTAGAGGGTTTGGTTCTGGAGTAGACACATGATCATTGATTAGATCTTGAGTGTCTATCAGATCACTGAGATTGTTTGGATCTTGAGTATTTTGAACAGGCTGATTGATATCATCAGTGTGTGTATGTGACTCAATAAACTCAGTGATGGTTGGGTTAGGTAGGTTGTGGGGGATTATGTAATAGGAGAGATTAGCATCATCTTGATACTGAGTAGAAGGATTGTTTTCAGACAGATATTCATCAGGAGGATATCTTGAAGAATTATCAATTCCTATCTCTTCTACTGAGGCAGTTGAGAACCTGATTGCATCAGTGCTCTCATCAAAGGTAACATGAAATGTTTCCTCAGTCTGCTGTCTCCTTGTGTTGAACACTTTGAAGGCTTTTGAGACAAGTGAGTATCCCAGGAAGTATCCATCATCAGCTTTTGCATCAAATTTCCCTAGGTGATCCTTGTGATTATGAATAAACACAGGACACCCAAAGACATGAAAGTAGCTGATGTCAGGGATTCTTCCTTTGAATAACTCATATGGGGTTTTCCCATGTCTCTTGACAATTATGGATCTGTTTTGTGTATAACAGGCAGTTTTGACTGCATCAGTCCAAAAATGGTTGGAAAGACTGATCCACATAGCATTGTCCTAGCAGCTTCAATGAGTGTTCTGTTTTTCCTTTCAGCAACACCATTTTGTTCAGGTGTGTATGGAGAGGAAAAGTTTTGGGAAATACCTTTCTCATCACAGAAACATTCAAGTTCATTATTTTTGAACTCAGTCCCATTGTCAGTTCTAATTTGTTTGACCTTAATGTCATTTTGATTTTCAATGTTCCTGACAAAGGACATGATTGTTTCAGCTGCCTGACTCTTTTTGATCAGGAAGAATACCCAGGTGTATCTAGAGTATTCATCCACTATGACCAGAGTATACTTCTCATGGTTAATAGACCTTGGACTGACAGGTCCAAATAGATCCATATGGAGAAGATGTAGGCAGTTCCTGATAGGAAAAGCTGGTTTTGGTTTTAAAGGATGCTCTGTGATGTTTACCTTTTTCACAAGCTGAGCATGGTTTATCCTTAGAAAACACAAGAGATGGTAAGCCAAGGACCTTGTTTTGTTTTACAAGATTGTTAATGTTCTTAAAGTTCAGGTGGGTAAGTCTCTTATGCCAAAGCCAGTTGAGTGTATCAGTGGCTTTAGCAAAGAGACAAGTTCCATCCTGAGTTAGACTGGACATGTCTAATACATAAACATCTTGTCTTCTTGGTGCAATGAGGACAATTTCCTTATTTGCATTGAAGATGGTTCCTTGTTTATCATCAAACTGAACTATGTATTTTGCATCACATAGTTGACTGACACTGATCAGATTATACTTAAGACCATTTACATATGCTATCCTAGTAAAGACAATACCATTGCATTTTACTGAGCCATAACCTTCAGTGAGACATGATGAATTATCAGCAAATATCACTTTGGGTCCTGGTTCTTCCACATATTTGTGCAGACACTCCTTAACACCAGTCATGCTCCTTGAACATCCACTATCTAGATGCCAAACAGGATCCCTGGCATGCTTCTGCACAAATAGTAAACTAGGTCAGTTCTTTCTAGGACTCCATCTCATGGAGGGTTTGGTATTGTAGGTATTTATGAAAGTATTAATTGATTCATGATCAGAGGTTGAGTGGACTGAGCTACCACATGTTTTGCATTTGGTTGTAGGGGTAGCCTCAGTAGTCTGAGAGGATTGTTTCATTCCTCTTCTTGACTGAATGACCTTATCTTTTCCTGAGGATTTCTGAGTGGAACTTCCACTAGATTCACAATGTTTGTCATATTGACAATCCTCAGGGTGGTGGTCATTGAATCCACACAAAGGGCAGGGTGGAAAAGGCTTGGCCTTTTGCTTCTGTTTCTGCTTAGAATCAGAAGGGTAGTTCAGGCACTGAGCCTTAAGTCCTGAAAAGTTTGACATGACTGAGCATTGTTTATGATCAGAGGTCCTGTGATCTTCCTTTTTGCAAATCATGCAATAAAGGACTCTATAGCAATCATCAGTGAGATGATTTGTATAGTTGCATAGCTCACATCTTTTCAGGGGTTTTGTGGGTTTGGGTTTGGTCTTTGAGGAAGTTGGTTTTTGTTCCTTCTTGGATTGAGAAGATTTTTCAGAAGATGCAATCTTCTCTCCTAGCTTCCTGACCATTTCAGCCAACTGATCAAATTTTGAGTCAGGGCTTTGGGTTGTTTCTTCAGAAGGGACTGAAGTTGATGAGTCATCAGTATTTACTGAGACATCAAGGTTTGCTATCTTCAGAATGGTTGTTCCCCTTCCTGATCTCTCCTTTGGAGAGTGTGGTGAGAAGACCATAGGTGGGAGGCCTAAGTTAGGTGCAGCACCCTGAAGGGTATTTAGTGGAGGAAGTGGAGGGTATGATTCTGATTCAGACTCATTCAAGGACTCAGTGATTGGTTCAATGAGTTCAAGCTTACTGAGTTTTTCAGTGAGTCCAAGCATATTTTTCAAAGCCTGACTTTCAGGAAGCAAGATCTTTCCAGTCTCAAAGTTTGGTAACTTACTGACTGGGTTGTCCCTGAAAATCCAGTCATTTGACTTGGGAAGCATTTCTTGCTCAAAAGATATGCCAGCTGGAACAAAGTTTATTTCATTTTGACACACAATTGGATCAACCATAAGAGGGTCAATGCTAATGGTTTTCTGAGAGATTAATCCCACAGTGTCAAAAACCTTAGGGTTCTTCTTGGTCTAGCTTTGAATGATAGCTTTTTCTTTGTTAAGTTCAGTTTGAAGGACTTGGTTTTGTTTCAAAATCTCAATGTTATGAATTTGTAGAGTTATTGTTTCTAGTTTGGCTTGCTTAAGTACAAGCAGTTCATCTCTACATTTGTTCAATTCTAACACAATATTGTTATATTTTGAAAGCAAATTAAGCCTTTGTTCTTCAACAAACTTTAAATCAACACAAATATAATTCATCTAAGACTGCCAATCAGAATCATCATCCATAGAAAGTAAAGTATTTACCTTCTTCATGGTGATGTTGACCCACTCTCCATTTCTAGCATGGCCTTTTCCCACAGCTACCTGATCCTCTTCTGAAAGTGCCATCAGTGCACTAACTCTTATTTCCTCATCTGAGGAAACCTCTTCATCATCCCAATCATATGCTTCAGCTATTAAAACCTTGTTCTTTGTCTGAATAGGTTTAGATGTTTGAGCAGCCTGAGACAATATGGGGTTAGTTTCAAGAAGTGCAAGTTTAGCTTTGATATTCCTATATTTTGTTTCAAAATCCTTTTGACCCTTGTTTTGGAATTGTTGGGTGGACTGAAACATTTTAGGTTGAAACTTGCTAGTTCCTGAAAATTTGTAAGAGGGTTCTGAGATAGTTTTAGAATAACAGTCCCTAGCAAAATGACCCTTTTTACCACATTTAAAGCATTCAGTGGTCTCATTTGCTTTTGATTTTATAAAGTTGGACTGATTTCTTTTGATGAAACATTTTGAACTAGCAAGGAGTGCCCTTTCTTGGAATTCCAAGTTCAGGTCATTCAGGTATTCCTCATCAGTCCTTTCATCAATTTCTTCTTCAGAATCCTCTTGAATATCCTGCACAACACCATTAGAATAGAAAGCAGTTGATATGGGTGTGGAGGTTAAGGCCTTTTTGGACTCAAAAGGTTTTGAGTCAGGGTATCTCCTTGAGATCAAGTTGTCTTCATAGACAAACTTCCCATAAATTTCAGGGAGCTCAAGGGTCTGAATGTGGTTAGCATTCCTCAGGCCTTGTGAGAAGTTGAGCCACTTCTCAGGGAGACTGTTGACAAAGCCAACATTAGTCTCATGTTTGGTCAGTACAACACCATCATTTGATAATTCATTTATCAAAGTCTTGTATCTGGTGTAGGTCTGTGAGAGACTTTCAGAGTCTTTTGCCCTGAAAGTATTATACTCAAGTTTAAGGTCCATGACCCTATTTTCCTTGGTATCTGAGGGACCCTCAAAGCTGTTTACCAAGTCATCCCAAGTTTGCTTGGCTGTTAGACAGTTGATGACTGATTCCATTACATCGTCAGGAAGACATGATATAAGGATGCTTTTCAGGCGTTGGTCTTGATTGACCACCCTCCTCTCATCAATGGTCCATTGGGCTTCAGGCTTGTTAAGCCCTGTGCCAGTCTTTGGGACAAATGGGCCATCCCTGATACAGGTGATGTAGTAGGGTTTCCATACCAGTAAGATAGCAAATCATACGCTTCTTCCATTTGCTAAATTTCCCAGCTTCAAGTCTGGGTGCAACAGCTGAGTAGCTGCCACCCTTTTTGTCGACTAGCTAGGGTACATTGATATCAGCCATAGTAGGATCTTGGTTTTAAAAACCTAGAGCACTCTTGGTTTGTTTAAAAGATTTTATAAATCAGAGGCTCTGATACCACTTGTTGGTCCCTTTACACTATTAGAGTTAACTAGAAAGTTAATCTATTTCGTGTTATGACTAATACAATGTTTAGGATTAATTCTAACAGTTATAAAACGTGAGTATAAAAAACAACAATATTTTTCAACGTTTAAATTCTTATTAGAAATAATTCCAAGAATCTATACCCAAGTGTTTTGCGGAACAAACACTTGGGATTGAATAGACAAGGGTATGGGGTGTCTCCTATCGAAACTCAAGTTTTGCTTGAGTGGTAACAATATACCCACTGAGCTATCTCAGTGAGTTGTATACTCTTTGTAGGAGAGAAGTTCCTTTGTAAAAGTCCAAGACTTTAAATATACAAAGCACACTTTAACTTCTCTCCCATCTGATCTATTTATACACAAGTAATCTAAGTATAAGTGATTAAATATAATACAAGTTGTTGAGGTTGCGTGTCTGACAATTACAAATAGTAATTGTCATTTCCAAGAACCAATAGGAAAGGGCTAATAAGACTTTGGGAGTTGTTGGCTGACACTCCATGACTTTTAGCCGCAATAGGGAAGGTTGGATCTGACAAGAGAAGAGTGTTGGGCTGACACTATTATCTTCTCAGATCTTTTCCCTATTGTTCCCGCCTTTTCTTCAGGCGTTGGTTCCTCAGTCCTTCAATCACTTTGTTGGTTGAGGAGACTGGGGTTCAGTGAGTTCTTTTCCAACACTCACTGAACCATCATCTTCTTCTTTGGCTTAAGTCCTACTCAGGGAGTACCGCCTTCCTGAGTAGTGAATCCTTCTTCTTGAATTCGCCTTAAGCATCCTGAAGATGACTCACTGAGAGGCTGTTCTCTCAGTGACTTGAATTGTTCTCGGTTTAAGTTAACACTTAGTTAATTTGTGTCCAAATCATGTTTGAAGCATTCTTGGGTTTTTCATGCCCCAACAATAGATCATCTCTTTTGGTGCGATGTATCTACAAGATGAAGGTCCAGTGGTGGGTTTATTAAACATGTGATTTGGTGCTGCGTTATTTGAGATGGATGAGATGAGATTGGCATGTGATTTGGGAGATGGGGGTGGATGAAGTTTAAGATTGGGATTAGGGTTTGTGTGGTGTGGCTGTGTGAAATATTGAGGAGGCGGGCGGATTATTTGAGGTGATAATTAGGGTTGGATTAAGTTAAGTGGCTTATAAATACCCGAAATATTAGGGTAATAGGGATAGTTTGGAAGGGATTGGGCTTACTGATTGGAGTTAGGCCAAATTGGTGGACAGGAATGTAACTTGGATGTTGGGCCGAATCCTACCACTTATTAAATGATATTTTGGGTTAAATTGCTACTCGAATTGTTTTTTTTTTGGGCAGATTGGGGTCACAAGGACGATTTGAAATTATTTTCACTTGGGCTGAATGATTCAAGAATCAGCAATTGGAATGGTATTTCGATCATTATTCTAACGAGGATACACACGTCACGGCTGGTTATTTGGGAATATGAATGTCAATGTGATTCTAGTGTTGTGAATTAGGCAGCAGTGTCCTATGGTGCCTGCGATTTTTGTATATTCGTGGGTTGCTATTTGAGTGAGCCTGCAATTTGATCTTTGCAACTTGAGTTACGGTTGACAAATTGCTATTTGATTAATTGCGAATTGACAACTTGCTATTTGATTTGTTGCGACTTGACTGATTGTAATGGTACCAGTTGCAATTTGACGTTGTGAGTTAACTTTTGCGATTTGACTTATTGCAATTAGGTTGATTGCAATTTGACATGTTGCAATTTGACAAACTGTAACTTGACTTGTTGCAATTTGATCAAATTGAAATTTGACTTCTTTGACTTGAATTTTGAAGATTAGTATTGCAACTCACTCTTAGTTGTCCGTGTTGATTTCACGGTTTCTCTTGTTGATTTTAGAAAATCCCGCGAAAGATCCGATTTCTCGGTTTAAATCTCAAGAGCTGTAAAATCCCGTGAAATTAATATTGGACAAGTAGGCGGGACTTGGATTTAGACAAAATAAAACTTACGGGGTTTGACTATTATTTTCGGGATAAGTTTGTGATTCGAGATCGGCAGAAATTGGGAAATTATGGTAGCTTGGTTGGTTTGGTAATTCACGGGTTGGTGTACTTAGTGTCACAAACATCTCGGGGTGGATGGATGCATGATGTTTGATGACCCTTGCTCGAGCGTATTTAGGGTGATTAGACTTGGATGTTCAAGAAGTGGATATATACAATAAAGGATGGAAGGTTGGGTATATATCACTACCTATATTTAAAGGAGTTACGTTGTTATGCTCAATATAGGTCCTAAATCAAAAATTTAGTGCAAGTATAAGTTGCGAACTTATCCTTTATCAAGCTTCATCAAGTGATTGTTGTTTCTCAAGCGTCTAATGGGATTGTAGTACAAGATCTTCTCAAGAGGTGGTCAGACTTAAAGACGGGAGGTTGTTTGTTCAGAGACGTGTTTTAACCCGTTACACATTCTTTCATCAAGCGGTGCTTGCATATTATGAGCTTCAGGGAATTTTAATCTGCTAAACCATTGATGAGGAGACAAACGAGGGGTTACTACAAGAGAGTCTTAATCACCATCTTCTTTCAAGTAGTTTTATTTGTCTCTTTCCATGTATTGTGCCTGTCAAATTCACAAACATCACGGACTCTCAGCTTTGGCAAAAAGGTCATTTCATGCCCTCTTTGAGGGGGAGAATTAGCGCGAGTTTCCTAGCGGTTCCATCTCCAGCGGTGTCATTTTTAGTCGTAATCGGTTTTCAGTCTCCTGCGGTTTGAATCTTAGCAGTTCCGGGTTACAGCGGGTCAGATCGTAGCAATTCAGGATTCAGTGGTTCAGTCTCCAGCAGTTTGAATATTAGCGGCTCCAGTTTCTGTGGTTTAGCTTTCAGTGGTTTGGGTCTTAGCATATTGCCTAAGATTTCAACAGTTTGATACTTACTGTTGTGCAGTTTGTTCTTGAATTTATTTCTCGGATAAATCTCAAGAACTGTAAAATCCTGTACACAGTACGACAACTATTCCATGCACTGCACCTGATAACATCCAAGTAGCTGGGTCAGACAGCTTTGTTTGATAGGAATGACTATGAGTCATGGTCACTGCTAAGAATTAGCGCATGTTTCTTCTCCCTTTGACTATTCAACCGCACAAAATGATCACGAAGTTAATTTGGTATTCCTTGCTTGAGAGTGAAGTTGAATTTCACGAAAGAGTCTACCTATTTTATCTTGAAATCGGGGATGGTTGGATGCATGATTTCAATGATAACTTGCTCATGCTTAAGATATAAGTTGAAGACTTGGGTTATCTAGTTACCAGCAGTCGGGGTAACTATCACTTAAGAGTTATTGGAGTACTCAGTGTCACACGTCAATGACGATGTCGATAATCGCAAGAGGTGTTAATGTCTCATACTTTGGTTGGGTATTGAGCACTTAGAGATTTGCTTGGAGCATCAATTCTCTACACCGTTCTTCCAAAATTAGTGCAAGCTTAAGTAACAAATTTGGGGACTTCTACTTCAGTTTTCAGTATTGGTATATCGGGTTTCCTTCATCAAGTGGTCACTAATCTGTGTTCAAGGTTGGTTAGTTGGCCAAAGGTTTTAAAAGTTGTGATGTGATCTGTAATTCTCACGGGATACTCTTAACCCAAACTGATGTTCTCCAAAATCAAATCAGTCATGCCACATTCAATCTGTTACTATCTCACGGTTTCTTCTTGATTTTGTAAAATCCCGTGAAAGAACTTATTTCTCGGTTTAAATCATAGATTTGTAAAATCCCGTGATGATGGGCTATGCGCTCTTGACCGTGATTGGGTTAAAACCATTATCAAAGTTCAGTTAAATCATCATAAAGGGCTAGATTTGGGCATTAACCACAAGATGTGACTACGGAGTTAAGTCATTATTATTTATTTTAGGTTGTAGTGAAATTTCATGGGTGCGTGTACTTAGTATCTGAAGATATCGGGGAGGTTGGATGAAGATTCTTCGAGATCCTTGTTCTTGCTTTTAACCTTTACAATGACGAGGACTTGGATATCTAGTTATTTTTTCTTTCTCTCTATTACAAAATAACTATCACTTTAAGGAGTTACGTTGTAGTGCTCAGTGTCACACGAAGTTGTGGATATCCAAGAGGTGATGTACGTCTTATACTCGATGGTTGGTTGGTTGAAGAGTATAGAGTATTTATGGATTCAATGTTGCACGAAGTCTCTACACCGCTCTTTGTCACGCATTAGTACAAGTTTAAGTCACAAGTTCGGGTTATGTTACTTCAGTCTCAAGTTCATCATATTGGGTTTTTCTCCATCAGTGGTCACGACATCAAGCCGATAAAATGATAATGGGGTTGGTAACGAGTTAGATGAGAGAAGTAGTAAAGAGAGAGTAATGACGTCTGTACACATCAGTGCAGGCCTCACTCTTCATTATAATGACGTCTGTACACATCAGTGCAGGCCTCGTTCTTCAAAGAAAAGAAAAGTGTACGCTTGAGTGCACTTTATCTTCAAAAGAAGAGGAATCTTCTTATTTATGGCCATTCTCATCAACAAGTTTGATGCTCTTTCCGTGCTTATTCAGTCTTCAAGTGGATCGGCGCACATTGGAGTATATTCTTATTCACTTATTCAACCAAAAATTGCAGTTGACAGGCATATGCAATTTTTGAGGGGGGGGGGAAAGGGTGAATAAACAACATGTTAGTCTTCAAGAACCGTCAAGCGGAGCCACTTACCGTTGATGGTATTCATATTCACTAGTTCAATCATCAAAAATTGCAGTTGCCAGGCATATGCAATTTTTTAGGGGGGGAAAGGGTGAATATTAATCTACATGTTGGTTGATGATTGAGAAATGGTCATACGACTCCTGAATACGTCAGTTCAGGAGTCGTGCAAACCATGGTTCTCCAACACTACATCTTCCTCCGTCTATCAAGGTGTTGAAGAACATGGTCATGGAATGCTAATCGACATCGTCTCACGGGCTGGTACAATCAGCATCAAAGGGTTTCTAGTCAATGCTTCATGTACACGTCATTACGCTGCATGTACACATCATGATGATGATTCCGATTAATCGTAACCATCATGGGGGAGAGAAATGTGTACACCAAGGACGCACAACAGGTTCACGTGATCGGGCTTAATCAATTATTCCGGTGTTGATAACCGCAGAGATGATCAGTGGTTCAACTTGTTACCTTGGTATTAACGTTTCACTGTTACGTCATGGACTGATTAATCGTAACCATCAGGGGAGAGAGAATGCGTACATCAAGGACGCACAACAGGTTCATGTGATCAGGGCTTAATATCCAAGGATGGATACATACTATAGATGATCAGTGATTCAACTTGGTACTTTGGTGTTATACTAAAGACTGAAGAAGGTCGAGTCGTCAGTCTATTCTACATTCTCTGTTGGTGTTATCATCTCATGTGTACGCTGTGGGCTGATGGGTTATATGTAAGGTTACTGGGAGGCATTTGGTGAGATGAAGGTGGTTGGTACTCTGTTCCTCCATATTGGGAAATCTTGAAGAAGGTCGAATCTACAGTCTACTCTACATTCTCCGCTATGTGTTAGAAGACTAAAGACGGCATGCATTCGGTTATCAAAAGTCTTCTTCATATTATGGGTGTTCATCCAAAGTCTTCTTTCTACTATGGGTGTTCATCAGAAAGGTTGTCAGATTAGGGGAGAGCACTAATTAGGGGAGAGTGAAAAGCCAGAATCAATCCCTGGTTAAAAGTGCTCACATTGCTTTTCAGCAAGTCAAGTGATGAATGCGGAGAAGATTCAGGATGCTGAGGAGTAATGGTTTCTGGTTCGTATCCTTGTATATATATACTTGTTCATATCTTATACCATTTTGTAAATAGATATATAGAAAACCTGCAAATTGTAAATAGAGAAATGTAAAACCAGAAAAACCATAAAAATTGAAAAATAGAAAATACCAAAAATAGTTTCAGCTAGGCATGTCTTCTGTTTATCGATAACATTTACGGACTTAGAAATTTCATTCAATAATGGCACGGGTCTTTAAATGAAGCTCGAGCAGAAGTTAAAATGGATGGTTAAAACATGTCTAAATGGCTTGCTATTACTTTAGATAGCAACCCGCGCTTCAAAATGGGGAAAGCAAGTCGCCAAAAAGACGGCTGTTCCTCTAACTGGGTGATGTTCACCTGGGCATGGATTACGTTATATCCATGTTTCTTCGATCTGATGTACGTTTCAGTGCATCATTTCTTGAAAAAGAAGAGAAATCTTGTATGTATGCAAATAGTTTTCATTCTAAGATTCTTCTGAAAATTATTTGTAAGACACTTGGTGATTATGTGTTGCTTGAAATTCTTTTGACTTGGATTGTGCATAAAAATTTGTCACTCAATCAACGACTACAAGTCTTTACTAAAATATGGGTCATTGATTGAGGGGGAGAGTGAATTCAAATTTTATATCATCAAACGGGTTTCTGGATTAATTCATAACTCTTTGAAAAGGTTTTGTAGTTAATGGGGTATTAGTTGAAGAGGAAATTGGTAAACTTTATATCAAATGGCCAAATGTGTTAGTTGCTAGAAAGTTTAGGGCATTATGTGCAATTTGCTTATAGTATCCTAGCTTCATATAACTAGACGGTTCATTTGTATTACTTTAGAATCCTCGTTTAATCCCCTAGATGCATTAAAACTCAAAACTGCTGAAAGAAGTTAGAAAACCTGATGTGTTTGATGTTCTTGAATACTCCATTGACATTTGTATGATCTAAGTGAATGAGTTTCAAATGTCGTTTGTCTTTTGTTGGTCGATTGTTGCTTAATTGTTGTTGATATTGTGCATATGTTCTCAGGATTCGCTTAGGTAGATTGCTATTATGTTAGAATCATGTTCCTAAGATCCTGAATTGAATATCGAAATCTGTGTGAATTGCCATGTTCATGATTGCTAATTGCTCTTCATGCTAGATAGCGGTTTGACGTAGTTCCTGATTGGGGTTTGATTATAAGATGAACTTGGTATTATAATGTAGCAAGCTGCTGAAGGGTAGCTATTAAGGAATAGTGTATCTGTATGCATGTATATCTGTGTTGATATTCTTATGCAGATTCCATAGCCAAAATGAATGTGCCAATTCCCATTCTAACCATTTGATTAGACGTTCAAACTCTATTGATTGGCTCGGAATTCACCACAACAACAACGTCGGCAACAACAACAACAACACTGTCATCACCTCCACCACCATCATTTCAACAAAGCAGTACTTACTCGGATCTCGCCAAGTGGGGATCGAGAATACTTGAGAAGATTTGTTGGTGGATGGATAATCGATGTTGACCACTGACTCACTCAGAAAAATGGATGATCACATCATCTGCGCAAAAAGGTCAATATCATTTGTGTCATAAAAGTTATCTTGTGCAAAATGAGCAGTGAATCTCCCTCTTAGATTAAGGGGGAGCATAGTATGTTACATCATCAGAATATATTAAATCGGACACATTTTCTCCCACATTTTCTAACTTATTTAAATCAATTGGGATCACAAATCTCAAATGGTTTGAAATTTTTGATCGGGGAGAGAATGTGATTTAAATATGAAACCTGATGAAAATGTGATGTTTTGGACATAAATGTAAGCTCTCCCATATGTGCTAAACTCTTTCATATATCGATGCACATATTGAGGGGGAGCGAATTAACAAAAAGGATTTGGCATGCATCTCATGTGAGCAAGGCTCAGACTTTACCAATGAATTGACGATAGCTAAAGTCAGTAGTCGAAAGGACATGTCCTGGACGGGTAATAATTTCAAGCCAGTTTATCTGGTGATGTAAGCGTGTCTCGCAAAGGACGTGTCTGAGTAGAATGTACCGATTTCGAGCGATTTTCCTTGAATGTGATCTGGACGGGTAATAATTTCAAGCTAGTTCATTAGTGATGTAAGCGTGTCTCGCAATGATCATGTTCTTGGAAAATCAATCAATTCAAAAGTGCGAGCTTCACCTGACATGTGCAAATTTATAAAATAATTATCCGAGCACATGTTAAGGGGGAGCATTTGAAAAATATAAAACTCTCAAGTGTTTGCAAAAATGTGTTTCAGAATCATGAACACTTTGAGAGATTTTTCAAGGATTTGGTTTATGGCAATTGTGGAAGAATACCAAAGACCGACCATTTTATTAATGTATGGAGTTATAAGGATGGTAAGGTTAGGTACAAGTTCCCACGATCCCGCCAGAGCCGGAGGGATCTACCCAGGGACAATCCACTAGTTAGTGTAGAAGTCCTTAGGTATGATTAAAAAGGAGAAAAGTGAGTAAGGGAAGAGTGCCGACTGAGATGGAGCTAGTACTGGAACAAACCCAACAAGGTTCTAGTGATGAAGTCTCGGTAAGCACTGAAGGGGTTGAAGAATGAAAAAGAATTGTAAAGATAAAGGGTGAAAAGAAAGAAGCCCTCCTTACAACTTAGGCAGAAACCGGGTCAATACATATGCTGTCAGAATCACTTAGTTGATTGCTGGCATTGAAGACAAAGTATCATGGACCCAGTGATACGCTGCACAACCCTCCCTAGCCACTCAAGGTCCCTCAAAGGACTCTTGTTTCAATTGTCATGGAGTTCAATACATTTATATCGTCTCTCTCACTCCGAGTTAGATGATATTGAAAAGGTGGCAGTTCTCTCCAGCCTCCGCTCACTAAATCAAAACGCACTATTGAGTCTAGAGCCACGAGATGCATAATAAGATCTCATAGGGACACAAATTACTTCTACACTGGTTGTTCAACATCAAGGACATCAGTTGTAAACTTATGAGTCCTACGCAGATCTTAGCAATCTGCCAGAACATTCATGAGGGAATTTATAAATGTAATTCTCAATGATTGAATGGAAATTCCTGCCAGGGTCAACATCAAGCAGCCCTGAAAGTAGGTCACTTCGGTAATTCTTTATGGATTACGCTTAGTGGTCATGGCGGTTTCAAACGGTCTACAGTCGTGGAGTGATCTCCAGCGACTCACCTAATCGTTGATGTGCTACGGTTCGATCTTAAAAAGCCCTCTGTGGGTTTTCGATTAGGAACGGTCTTGGTAAGGATTAGAGAGAGTTTTCACACTATGCTGTTAACAATCTCGAAGTCCGAACCTGTAAGTACCGGTCGATTTGTTGCTAACTGTCGTATGCAGGAACTTCTGGCGATTGTAGCTGTGGAATGCTGTAGCTGGTTGCTGTTGTAGCTGGTTGCAGAAAAGATGCCAATCCTCTACCACATGTTCACTCTACTCCATCATCATATTCAAAGAAGTCATGACAACCTAAAAGACCTTCAACACAGCTTCTGCAAACTCTGATGCTGAAAGTCATGACCCTGACTAGAGTGAGCATGTCGGCTCAAAGAATAACACATCACGTGGTGACATACTGCTGAAAGATGACTTGAAGACAAATGTTGGATGATGAACTCAAAGAATTCTCAAAGATCATCCAAGACAACCGATCAGTCATCAAAAGATTACTGCTGAATGCACAAAGTTTCAAGACGTTGAAGAATCGAAGACTACGAGCTATGAAGTCAAGATCAAAAGATCAAATGCTAGAATTCGAAATATTATTTCCGGGGTGACCTCCCTTAGGGGGAGATTGTTAGGAATATAAATATTCATATGAAGGTTCGGTCACCCCGAGTATCTATTTAGCATTTATGTAGCTCGTAGGCTTATTATTATTATTAGTATTATTAGTATTATTAGTTTTATTAGATTAGTCGTATCTATATTTGTGGAGTGGGTCGGGGCTTTCCCCACTGTCAGCTCACTCCACAGCCCACTAGGGGCACAAATATTAGTAAGTATATAAACCCCTTCCCACACATGGGAAGGGTGGAACTCTTGTCATATTTTACACACACAAGCTAATCTATTACAAGTTTTCTCCCAACTCTCTCTCTCTAACTTCATCTCTCTAGTTCTTCCACCATGGATCTAATCTTCCATGAACCAAGACCACCCGAATCATCCACACAATCAAGATGGTTATATCCTACAGCTAGCCTAGGCACTTCTTGACATTTTCAACAAAACATATTTAGATAATAAAACAATAGAGTAAAATACACCATTACTCCATGTTGGTTGGCCATATTCCAGTTTTAGTCAGTTACGGAAATTTTTTACTTGACGAGTCTCCAACGTTCCTGAATATTACGCATTGGGTCTAAATCAGCTAACGACGTTAGATTTCCTCGTTATCTCCCATATCATGTGCAATACGCATGAGGGTAGCTTTGTCTTTTCAACGTTTGTGCTTTTTCATCTACCCTCTAATTACTTGTCATATCAAACTCCAGCCGATTATCTCACCCCCTTTTTACAACATACACTCTATTATTTTTTTCACCCAAATTATCTCATAACTTTTACAACACGTAAACCTTAATCTTTTTCCCCAAATTATTTTGCATAAACTTTTAATGCTTCTGACACCATACCTAAATGGAAGATCAAGACTTTAAAATTAGTGATGAAGATATGTATGCGCTTGTAAAGGAGGATTGTAGTAAGTTTTGTCTATTGATTTAATTTTCTTCGTTTTGGTGTAATTTGCTTGATATTTTAAAGATTATGTTCTAATATTTATCGTTTGACTTTTTCAAAAAATCATTCTACTACGTTTACAATGAGGATACACCATGGTGGTAAGTTCATGTTTTATCCAGGAAGGGTATACCATGGATTAAGAAAAGTATCGTTGGTATGGTCGATATTGAAACCTTCTCGATTCACGAGTTAGATGATATGATTCATGACCTAGGTTGGACAGATAGACGGATAATGTATTATAACTTTCTTAAGTCTGGTATGAATCTTGATGTAGGGTTGCATGTTTTATCTTGTGACGATGATTTTCTTTTTTTAAGTCAGTTTATAGGTAAGCATATGGTCATCAAAATTTATATAGAACATGTTCTGTCCAAAGTAGGAACTTATTTGAAGTCAAATCAGACAATGAGTGTTGTTATTGATGAAATAGACGAGGGCAATGGTGTTGGTACTAGTAACCCTAGTCATATTGGTACTAATAGTTCTACACGTATTCGTCCTAAGAGGCTATTCTTGGAAATGTTTCACCCTCAATAGCCAGAAGTTAGTGATGAAATTAGTATGTTTACTGATTTACCTACTCAAGAGCCTAAGTTAACTGAATTACCTACTCAAAGAGTCTAGGTTTACTCAGTTACCTACTCAAAAGTCTTCTTTTCTAGCGTTAGATGCAAAACTAGATGAAATCGACAAGGTATTTGGTAGTATTAACTTAAGTTTTGCTAAAAAATGTTAGTCAAGAACAAGAAGTTGAAGATTCTTTGAGGGTAAAGGATTACGAATTGAATGATATGGATGTGGATGATAATGTGATGGTACATGAAAATGAGCAAGAAGTTGATAATGTGGATGATAATGTGAGGGTACATGAAAATGAAGAAGTAATGTCTCATATGGTAGTTTATGATCATGCTAGTCTAGAGAAAACTAATGATCAAGTGAATGATAATATAAGTGTTGATTCTGTGGGTTTAGAGGATAATTATGATGATTTGGTTTCAAGTGATAGAGTTGGTGATGAGAGTTATGTTTACGAGGGAAATAATGAGGAGGACAGTGGTGAAAGTGTGGCCTTTCATGATGCGGATAACATTATAGATGAACCTGATGTTGTTGTAAATTTGTTTGGGATAAATGAAACACATGATGATGTGCCAGGTTTAAATAATCAAGTTCCAGATTCCTTGTTTGATGATAGTGAGTTAGATATTATTGATAACGAAGAATTTGATAATGATATTGGAGAGGATGATAGACTTAAATAGTGTTATGAAAAGAAAACTTAGGTAGATAAGAAAGGTGAAAGAAAAAGAAAAAGGTTTAGTGAAGAAGTTGGTTTTTATGTAGGACAATGCTTTAGTTCAAGTAATGAGATAAAAGATACAATTTACATGCATGGCAAAAGTTCAATTTAGATCTCTTTTTTGTCATAGATCCAATTAAGCAATTCTAACCATTCATTTTTTCTATAAAAAAAAAATGTAAACTTTCACCATTTTTTTAAAAAATTAAATATCTAGCAAACCGTTAATCGTTACGCCAAAAAAATCATACCATCGTAACGAGAATTAAATTATCTTTCTATAGATATGCATTATTATATACTTTCGATGAACTTTTTTTTTCAAAATTTTCGCCCAAAAAAATCACACGTGATTTGTAAAAATCACATGTGATTTGATTTTTACGAATCACATGTGATTTTTACAAATCACATGTGATTTTTACTAATCATATGTGATTTTTCTGAGCGAAAATTTAAAAAAAAAAAAAAAAAAAAAAAAATCGTCGAAATTATAGAAAAATGCATATCTATAGATATATAATTTAATTCTCGTCGCGATGGTGTATTTTTTGTAGCTTGAAGATTTATCGCTTGCAAGATATATTGTTTTTTTAAAAAAAGGTGAAAATGGTTTTTTATTAATCTAGATGAAAAATGGATGGCTAAGATTGGTTCTTTCAATCTATGACAAATATGAGATCTATATTGATCTTAACTCTTACATGCATTCTATAGAAACTAGAAGGGAACTAAAATTAATAAATAACGACAAAAATCGAGTCTGGGCTAAATATGTTGGGCTGATTCCAATATTTGACCTTAATGATAATGGGCCTTCCAAAGAATGTGCAAGCCAATCTAGTGGTCCAACAACTAAGTCTAGGTCAAAATCAGATGCTGCTGACAAAGATAAAGGAAAGGGAATAATTGATGAGGAAATTAAGGAGTGTCCTTGGGTACCTTAGTACACTAAAGAAGTAGATAAGGAATCTTGGATATGCAAGACTCATTTAAGTGATCATTTATGTCTATAGTCAAAGGAAACAAAAGCTTGCAACTAAAAGTTTCTATCAAAGCATATCACGGATCAAGTAACTGTAGATCAAAATATTCCTACAAAAGTAGTCCAAGATGCACTTCAGAAGAAATGAGAATTAAATGTTTCTCACATGAAGGAATCTTGGATATGTCTATAGTCAAGACTCATTTAAGTGATCATTTATGTCTATAGTCAAAGGAAACAAAAGCTTGCAACTAAAAGTTTCTATCAAAGCATATCATGGATCAAGTAGCTGTAGATCAAAATATTCCTACAAAAGTAGTCCAAGATGCACTTCAGAAGAAATGAGAATTAAATGTTTCTCACATGAAGGCATTCAGAGACAAGGCAAAAGATGGCAAGCTAATAAGGTGTAACACCCCCAAAATTATCGCAGCGGAAGATAGTTCACTGGGGTATTACTTCCTAGCACAAAGTACAAGTCATGGAAAATGACCCTCTAAAAGAGACGTTTTAAAATTATTTCACATTTGATACATTAAAACCTCAAAGTTTACAATGGTCCCAACAGTTTTCATAAAAACACAAAGTTTTTTAATGATCAAAAATGTTTTAAAAACAACATAAATCTTTAAAATATAATCTCTCCAAATGTGAAAATATGCCGAGTCTTCAAAAGATATCCGCCCGACTCCAACCAAGACCTTCATGCCTTAAAACCTGAGATAAAACAAGCTAAAAACATCAACACAAAGGTTGAGTGAATCCATAGAGTTTAATAATAAGCAGTCGATCACAATAAATCATTTATAAAAATGACTAAGCAACAAATGCAGAGTCTGATAAAGTTATTATTGCCCTAAGCTCGTGACCCCGACGCTACGTCTTTATTGATAATAGCATAAATTTTCCCTTCATACATAGGTAATAGCCACACCTATCATTTGGTATGAATACAATATACACGACTGCCTTATAGGCATGTACCTGCATGAGGAGTGTTAATTCCAATAGATCTATTTACTGTATTTTCACTCACTCGCAAGTGACTAACGGTTCACGATAAAGGGACTTTCGGCTATGGGAAACTTAGGCAATAATAATAACACGATAGCATACAATTTTCAAAGCATTGTGATCATAATTATTTATAGCATGTATCTCCCCCATGGAGTTTGTAAAACAATTGAAGTAAAAACTTAGGGCTGTGAACTTACGAACGATGCAGTAGTAACAGAAACCGAAGAAGTGTGCACGTCGAGAAAAACCGCAAAGATCACAAGTGACCTATATAAAATATAACACGACTTATGCTCGGGGATTAAGGTATAACACTTATACTTATGATTTAACTCAGTACTTGCACTTATAATACCATAAGGTAATTTAGTAGTAAGTTATATAGTAATTCACGGGTCGAAAAGATGATTGAAATAACTCATATGGCTTAGTTCAAAATGCTGATGGAAAATTTATGAAATTACCACACTAATCGGGTCGCCATTTCTAAACTGTGAAGGCTAAAATTATGAATTTTATATTCTTAGAAAGGTATGACTCTGTACTATATGAAAATCAAGGCCTCACTTAACTAAGAACTACAGAACATGGGTGAAATTACCAATTTACCCCTATATCTCTATGAAGTTACTTCCAGCATCAAATTATGTTTAGAAAAATGAGCATATCTTTTTATCTACAGGTCTAATGGACACATGGCCTGTGGGAAAAGTTTTCTACAGGTATTAGATCCAACTTTCATGTTTTTACCAACCTAGGGTTCTTTGCAACATTTTAGAGTAAATACCCTATCAAATCTGACATGCAATCCTGGACCAGTTCTAGAGTGGCTTTTCTCTAAAAATCTCCAGGATGAATTAAGATGTAAGGTTTTTGGATAAATGATCCTAAGACCTGGGGCTAACTCCCAATATTTTTAGTTTTGCTTAAAACATTATGAGGATAAAATGGTGAACTGATCTTATTCCATCATATCTGAGACACACTATGGACCAATCAAAATGGCTACTTTATGAATGATTATTGTGTCTAATACCCATGCATGTCTAAAACCAATCATTCCTACTCTTTTATTCCCCAAAAAACTCAATATTTCTAGAAGATGAAAGATTATTTTGAGGTTTAACTTCAGTTTCATAAACAATCTATCTAAGAAAATCATCAATCACTAGTTCAAAACTCATAAAAATCCATTGAACTCTTGCATAACACTTACCAATCCAACCTAACAAATTATCAAACACCCTATTTCCTATAAGATCTTGAATCAAACCATCTAAAATAACACATGCAAGAGCTGTTTTTCTATTCCTTTAAAAGCTCTAAAAAAATGATAGAAAAATCATAGAAAAAGAGGAAATGAGGTTGAAAATGTTAGGAAAACTTACCAAGACTAATACCAAATGAATGATGCAAGATTTGAGACTTAAAAAACTTGAACAATGGTGGTGTTGGGCTGTTGATTTTCCGCAGAAAAGGGATGGAGAAGGAGAAGAAAAAATTTGGATGGTTTAGCTAGATTTGCATGTATGAGAATAATGATGAGATTCCTTGGTATAGAAAAGAGATAATGTGGAGTGTTGGTGTAAATAAAGTGGGGGGGGGGGCGGTTTTTGGGGGTTCCAAGGTAGTGTTTTCTTTTATTATTTTATAAAAATACATTATATACATGTTTTACACAAGTATCATAAGTCACGGAGTGAGTTTGAAGGCCAACGGGGCTAAACTGGTAACGTTTTATGCATAGTTTGTGAAAATAAATGTCATGAAGATACTATTTTCATAAGAATGTCAAATGTAACTTAAAAAGACCTAATTTGATGTTTCATAAATTTCCCGAGCCTTCCGGAGTGTTATAACGTCGTTAAAGCTTAAAACGCGAGTCGAAAACGCGTAAAACGTAAAATATGCACACTTCGCGTAGAAATGGAAAATTAAATTATTCCATATGAAAACAAGTACGTGGGGGAAAATAAATCATATTAATAGGTAGACTGGGCTCAGTCTGATTCAAATTATGAATTTAAGTGTACGTGTGTTAGGAATATAAATATTCATATGAAGACTCGGTCAATCTTCAGGAGGTTAAATATAGATGCCATGGAAGACCTATGTTAGGAGAATGATTTCATGGCATTGATGGATGACATGGAAGACCTGGAAGATATAGATGCCAACTACATCTTCATGGACAATCTTCAGGAGGTTAAATATAGATCATCAGTCGACATTGTTGGTAGACATGATATAAGTTCTCCAGGATGCTTTCCCATAATCACTTCTAGTGCAACAACTCCAAAACTATACACATCGCATTTCTCTGTGGCCACCATCGTATAAGCAAGCTCTACATGGAAGGAAACATGAGAATACAAAAAAATCACCCCGAGTATCTATTTAGCATTTATGTAACTCGTAGGCTTATTAGTATTAGTTTAGTTAACGTAATATTAGTTTAGTTATTATAGTATTCGTGGAGTTGGGTCGGGTCTTTACCCACTGTCAGCTCACTCCACAGCCCACTCGGGGCACTTAAGTAAGTAGTATAAATACTGCTTCCCATGTGTGGGAAGGGTTGGAGCTTCTAATCTAACCTTTACATTTTTCCTTCACTTTCTCTCTCTAAAGAAGTTCCCACCTCTCCTCTCTTTCTCTCTCTAGAAAACCGGCCAAATCCACATGATTTATGTGTTATATGTTATTGAATATGCTACAATTGGTATCAAGAGCCATGGTTAGGTTCGAGTGATTGCATATTCACGGATTTGTGGTGTGTTTTTGGTGTTCTTTATCTAGTTTTGTGGTTCGACTAGAATAGAGTGAAAACACAAGTGTTTAATCGTTGTTTGTGACTAAATCAGTTAATACTTTGTACTTTTAGGTGTTATATGATATCTAGTTGCATTTGTGGTGATATACGACTTGTTTTGTGGTTTTGGTTGGAAGGTTAAAGTAAAGTTCTTGACAGCGGTTTGTGTCTCGGAAGTACATTCCTCACTGCGGTTTGTGTCTCGATAAAGCATTAATTGTTGCGGTTTGAGTTTATTTGGTAAATTGTTAATCGCGGTTTGATAAGAACTCTGACTGCGGTTTGGTTTTTAACTGAAAAAGGAAAAAGACAAAACGCAGTGAAAGCAATGTTTTGTCCTTTGCGGTTTGTCGATTAGTGCTACGGTTTGACTTCTTGCGGTTTGAGGTGTTGCGGTTTGACTTCTTGCGGTTTGACCAGTATTGCGGTTTGTCGTTCAGTGCTGTGGTTTGGTTTCTGCGGTTTGTGGATTTCCGCGGTTTGAGTCTTCTGCGGTTTGTGATATTCTGCGGTTTGTGTCTTCTGCGGTTTGTGGTACTCTGCGGTTTGAGTTTTCTGCGGTTTGTGGTATTGCGGTTTGAGTCTTCTGTGGTTTGTGATATTATGCGGTTTGTGTCTTCTGCGGTTTGTGGTACTGCGGTTTGAGGTCTCTGCGTTTTGTGGTTTATGCGGTTTGACCAAGGTGCGTTTAGAGGTTTCTGCGGTTTGACCAATTTGTGTTTTGAGCTTTATGCGTTTTGACCAAAGTTGACTTTTTACGTCAAAACTTCAAACGGCCATAACTTTTGAACCGTAACTCCGTTTTCAGACCAAAATTTCACCGTAACAACTTGCATCAACCAAACCAAATCACAACTATACAACAGATCACCAAGTCTACCAAACTTTCATCATAACACATTCAAGTAATCAAATCACGGTTTATTCTTGACTTTTGTAAAATCCCGCGAAAGAATCTATTTCTCGGTTTAAATCATAGAATTGTAAAATCCCATGCACGTTCATATCATGTCAAACACTACGGATTCAGTCATTGCTTAGGTACTCAAATTGTACGACATGATCGATGAACATAAGACTCCCAAAAAAGTACAACCGACAAACATTTTTAAACAGACAAACGTATTTGGGTCTGATATTGCTAATATGGAATCCTTGTGCTCGAATTCGCAAGAGAGAGAGTTGCTTCAGCAACAACATTTGCATGATAATGCAAAAGAAAGTTACATAGAATGCTTTCGACTACTTCATTCATATCTCAAGGTTCTCTCAGAAAGACCTGGATCCATGGGAGGATTCGAACGAGCATTTGCATCACTCTTTGGTCAAGATGTTCAGACTTTCATAGGCACTATGTTCCTGAACTTAGATCAACTAGACCAACAACTTGAAAAAGAAGAATTTCATGAAATTGGATCCATGGCTGCTCTTCGGGTGATCAGCAAACAACTTCAATTGTGCATCAATTCACAATACACTTGGGATTATGACAGTCAAATGACAAAAGTGTTTGCTGATACATGAATGAAGTTAACATGTCAAAAAAATTACTCAACACATGGGTAATGTTAAGAGTACATTGAGAAAGGCAAACCAACTAATGATACATCAGAGATGAAATCGAATGCAATCAAGAGAGTTAAGTTGATCGATAAAGCACTGTAGTTCAGTTGTAACACACTAGCAAATCTACATCGGCTGTGCCTGGAGAGATGCTGGGTTCATAAGATAAACATTCGCCTTACAATGACACAACGCGTTTTGTGGTCTACTCGATGGGGTCTTAGGAACATGGCAGTTAAGGTGCTCATGTGAGAGAGTACTGGCTTGGGTGACCTGCGGAAGTCTTCAAAGAGCACAAAAGCAAGTCGTGCCTGCGGCAAGCGGACATATTGGTCTATAGGCGGGATTTACAAGGGGTATCAGGCCACTCAGAGCCTTCAGATGGGCAACCTCATCGAGCAGATCCTAGGGGGTGATTGTAACACCTAGCAAATCCTACTCGCTGTGCCTGAGAATGCGGGTCATAAGATACATTGCCTACATGACACACGCGTTGTGTCACTCGAGTGGTCTTAGATGATAGCTGCTATGAGTAGTACTGGTGGTGACTCGGAATCTCAAAGCCACAAAAGCAAGTCGTGAGCTGCGCAAAGCGACAATGGGTCTGATAGCGGATTCATCAGTGTCACAGATGCATGGACAAGTCAGATAAGATTACAAGCAGCAGTTATGACTCATCACACAGGTGACTGATACAACATAATGACCAGTGCCATTTACTGACGTACATTTAACTGCACAACATAATGTCCTTGCTAGTGAACAACAACTTACTGATCAATCTGAACCTGTTTATGACACATATCTGTTGGAAAAGGCTGATAGCAATAACACTCCTGATTCAACAAATATGAGTGATAAGGGGGGAGAAATTGACCAGGATGTTGAACATGGTCGAGTTATAAGTCCTTTGGTTAAGGCTGAGCTTTTCAAAACGAATGATATGGTTAAAAAAGAAGTTTATAATGAACTTTCAAACAGATTCTTACAACTTGGAAAAAATTGTATTTCACTTGAAATATCAATACAACAAAAGGAAGAAAGTCTTCAAACTAACAAACCATGTAATAATCCGGAATTTCCTGAATTTCGTGAATTTTTTGAGATAAACGATTTGAAAGCTCAGCTGCAAGCCAAAAACTTAACGATCAACAATTTGAAAACTCGAATTAATATGCATGAGAAAAGTAATGAAGCCAAGGTTAAACATGATATTGATGCAATTGAAACAAGAAACATCGAATTGGAACTTAAAGTGGCTAAATTACTTAAGGAAAATGACGCTTTGAAAAAGCATTACAAAGACCTGTATGATTCTATCAAAGAAACAAGAAATAAGACTACAGAACAAACAACTTCTTTGATTGCAAAAAATGATGAATTCAAAGCTCAACTTCAAGAAAGGGGTTTTACAATTGCAGCATTAAAAAACGAGTTAAGAAAATTAACAGGAAATAGTGTGAATACTAAGTTTGCAGAACCATCAATCTTGGGGAAACCAGTTTCACAACCACTTAGAAACCAATCATTTGTTAGACAACCGACTGCGTTTAGATCTGAACGACCAAAATTTTCAAAAGCATGGTTTGCCTCCCAAGTTGATGCCAAACAAGTTTTGTCAAAAACAGTCACTTCACATTCTAGACCTAATGAAAAAGAATATGCTCTTGCAAAACCTCATCATATGAGTGCTTCTAGCTCTTCTAGGATTAGTTCAAAGCGTGTGTCATTTGCGACACCAAAAGAACATGTTAGACACAAAGACATTGTTCAGAATCACAACCTAGAGGATGCTAAGAAAAACACACATGAAAGGACTAGGAATTTGCCTGTTTCTAAGAGTAGTTGCGTATCGATTAAAGCGATTCCCGTAGCAGGTCACTCTAAGAATTCTGACTCTGGTTGCTCAACTTGTCAGAAATGTGTGTTTAATGCAAACCATGATGATTGTATAACAAAATTCCTGAAGGAAGTAAATGCTCGTGATAAGGTTCAATCCTCTAAGACTAGAAACTACAACAAGCCCGTAGAACCAAAAAGTTATACTCAGAAACCTGGTAGGCAGATTGCTATAGGACAAAAGTTTTCTCTCAACAAGTCTTCCACTGTGCATGAGAAACCAAACACTCCTAGATCTTGCCTTAGGTGGATTCCGACGGGTAGAATTTTTAAGATTGTTGGTCTTAGATGGATACCTATTAGAAAGATGTTCACTGAATGCAAAACCAAGGCTGACAGTGAAACCCCAAATGGTCTAGATGTTGATATCACTAACCCATATAAATGCAAACAAACTCTTAATGTCAGTGCAGGTAGTCTTTACTTAAGTGCAGGTACATCGTTCACTCATATTAAGGAAAGACTCAGGGTTTGGGTGCCGAAAAGATTGATATCTCATGAAGTAGGGGTTCAAGCAATTCAAGCTTGATGAACATCAATGACAATGACATTTGAACACTGCAGTTCAAGCCTTGGGCCTCAATGTCAACATAATGGCGTCTGCTGACAACTCTTCAGTCCCCGTTCATCAAAGAAAAGAAAAGTGTACGCTTAAGTGCGCTTTATCTTCAGAAGAAGAGAAATCTTCTTGTTTATGACCATTCTCATCAACAAGCTTCATGCTCTTCCCATGCTCATTCAGTCATCAAGTGGATCAACGTACATTGGAGTATATTCTTATTCACTTGTTCTATCAAAAATGGCAACCTCCAATGCAATTTTTGAGGGGGAGAAGTGTGAATAAACTAAATGTCAGTCATCAAGTGGAGTTACTTACCGTTGATGCTATTCTTGTTCACTCGCTCAATCAAAAATGGCAGTCATATGCAATTTTTGAGGGGGAGAAGGGTGAATAAACTACATGCTGATTGAGATTTGAGAAATGGTCATACAACTCTCCTTCAACACCTAATGTTCCACTTATTCCTCAAAGGTGTTGATAATGACTATCATGATGTTGAAGTTGCACGCTTGAATAATGATATGTTCTTTGGTATTCCTTTCCCAGAACCAGGTTCTGAAGAATCTCCTTATTCACGTATTGTTGTTCCTTCCAATGTGTACTCTGTAAATCAACCACAAGAACATAAAGGAAAATGTCGGCTAAAACGTCAAAACGGATAAGAGTTTGGACATGGAATGTCAAGTGATCACGGAGTTTATTTGGCATCCCTTATTTGAGATTGAAGTGGGTTTCACGATGGCTTCTACTTATTTCATCATCGAGACTTCATCTATCGATTGATGACTTGCTTGAACTTATAAAGTTTATGATTGGGACTTGGATTATCTAGTTATACCTGATGTAAGGAGTTACAATGAAGTTCTCACGGGTTATAGCTATCACTTCAAGGAGTTACATTGTAGTGCTCTGTGTCACTCGCAGATGCGGATGTGGATAGTCTCAAGACGTGTTGTACTTTCTTTGGCTCTTAGTTGAGTGTATAAGGGTACTTAGGGGTTTTCTTCTTCATCGTTCTTCAATTAACAACAGTGCAAGATTAAGTAATAAATTTGGGTAATTCCACGTCTGCTTCAAGTTTGGTATATCGGGTTTGCTCCATCAGTTATCACTTCAAATAGCCTACTTAAGGGTTGGTAAAGATAGTCAGAGAGAGTTTCGGTAGCGGTTGATTCTCACTTGATACACTTGAGCCAATTTTGTTTTTCTCACAAGATTTCATGTATATGTGCGTAAAATGTGTTGCTGATTCTGAGGTATCAAAACCAACAAGGGGGAAGGAAACATACATCTGAACTCACAACAAGTAAATGTGATGAAATTTATTCTTCTTCTTAATTGAAGTTATTCCGGGAAGACAAATGTCATAACCGCAAAGAAAATCAGTGTTTTAACTCGTGTCTTTTGGTGTATCATTCCAACTACGTGGGGGAAGAGATGTAAGAAATAGTTTTTGATGATTAAAGAGGTACACAATTGTATGATGATTCCTCTGGTTAGTCGGTATCCTACAGAAGGAAATGTGTTCATCCGGGACTTACTTGAGAGTTACGGTACTGTCTTGGTGTTATCATTTCGACTACATACGTGATAACTTGCCTACACTCGGGACTTAGGTGACTTTGGTGTAGCAATTCTCATCTGCAATTTCCTGAAGGAAGAAAAGTGCATTTCCGAGTCTTAATTGTTTTTGATGTTACGTTTTTGACTTCATTAATGAGATTGAGTGTGTACGTCTGTTTTTTGAGCTTCATACAATGAGACTGATTGCATCACTTTAACCACTTGGGGGAAGTTGTCTCTGGATACTTTTGGTATGCATTTCTTCAGAATTTAGCGGGAAGAAATGTGAGATGAATTATTCAAGTGTGAGATGATACTCTGCTGATCTATTTGATGATCCCCCGAATGGTGAATCACGATGATTATTCTTAAAAGGAGCAGCAATATTTGATGTGGTTTGCTACGGTTTCCGTTGTACACTTACCTTATGTAAGCTTGAAAGAGAGCTTTGAAACTGCTCAAAAAGAAGATTGTCGGTTAGGGGGGAAGCTATCAAAGCTTCATATTGATAAGGCTCAAGTTCAGGCGATTAGTCAGGAGCCTCGAAAGCTTTGGTGGTGAAAGTTTAAGAGATGTTGACTACAAACTTCTACAACGTACAGAACGATATCCTTATTTCGGTATTCATGTCAACATTTTCTTAAATTGAATAATATACTTTGTACATATCTTATACCAAAATGTAAATAGAAAATATAAAACCAAAATGTAAATAGAAAATTATTAAACCAAGAAAAACCATAAAAATCAGAAAAATAGAAAATACCAAAAATAGTTTTTCAAGGCATGTCTTCTGGTATCGATAACATTTACGGTCCTAGAAATGTCATTCAATAATGACACGGGTCTTTAAATGAAGTTCGAGCAGAAGTTCAAAAAGTTTTCAAAACATGCCTAAATGGCTTGCTATTACTTCAGATATGCAACCCGGTTTTTCAAAATGAGGAAAGCACGTCGACAAAAAGACGGTTGTTCCTAACAACGGGTGAAGTTCACCCGGGCATGGATTACTTCATATCCGTGCATCCCTGATTTAATGCACGCCTCAGTGCATTATTTCATGATACAGAAGAGAAGTCTTCTGTCCTGAACAAATAATTTTCTTTCTATGATTCTTCTGAAAATTATTTGTGGGACGCAAGGTGGTAACGTGTTGTTTGAAATTCTTTCAGAGTTGGATTATTCATAAAATTTTTCACTCAATCAATGACTAAAACTCGTTAACTCAAATACGGGTCATTGATTGAGGGGGAGAGTGATTTCAAATTTTATATCATCAAACGGGTTTATTGGTTATCTCATAATTGTTAGAAAAGGTTTTGTAGTTAATGGGGTATTAGTTGAAGAGGAACTTACTAAACTTTATCTCAAATGGCCAAAAGTGTTAGTTGTTAGAAAGATTAGGACGTTATGTGTAATTTGCTAATAGTTTCCTAGCTTTATGTAACTATATGGTTCATTTGTGTCACTTTGGAATCCTCGGTTAATCCCCCAAATACTTTAAAACTCAAAATCTAACCCATTGTGTTTGATGTTATTGAATACTCCACTGACATTTGTATGATCTGATTGAATGAGTTTCATATGTTGATTGACTTTTGTTAGTCGATTGCTGCTTAATTGTTGTTGATTTAGTACATGTGCACTCAGTATATGCTTAGGTATGTAGCTATCGTGTTAGAATCATGTCCCTATGATCCTTAGTTCAATGTTGAAATATGTGTGAATTGCCATGTTCATGATTGCTGATTGCTCTTCATGCTAGATAGCGGTTTGATGTATTTCCTGACTGTGGTTTGATTATGAAATGCATATGGTATTATGAGTTGGAAAGCTACTACGTGGTAGCGAGTAATGAAGAGTGAATCTGTGTGTATGTATCTCTGTGTGGATATTCTTATGCAGATTCCATGGCCAATATGAATGTACATGCTCCCGCTCTAACCTTTTGATCAGATGTTCAAACTCTATTGACTGGCTTTGATTTCACCACAACAACAACACCGGCAACAACAACATCAACAACACTGTTTTCACCACCACCACCTTCATTTCAACAAAGCTTTACTTATTCTGGTGTCGCCAAGTGAGGATCTACAATATTTGGGAAATTTTTGTTGGTGGATGGATAATTGATTTTGACTACTGACTCCCTCAGAGAAGCGGATGATCACATCGTCTGCGCAAAAAGGTCAAATATCATTTGTGTCATAACAGTTATCTAGTACATAACAATTAGTGAATCTCCCTCATAAATTGAGGGGGAGCAGTTGCATGTTCCATTATCAGCACATATTAAAACTGACCACATTTTCTCACATATTTTCTAAACTTATTTAAATCAATTGGGACCACAAATCTCAAAAGGTTTGAAATTTTTTGATCGGGGGAGAGAATGTGATTTAAATTTTTGGACTCAAGTGTAGGCTCTCTCATATGTGCTAAACTCTTTCAGGGGAGCGAATGATTTATGATGGCAATTGTGGAAGAATACCAAAGACTGACCATTTTACTTAATTTACTGGAGTTATAAGGATGGTAAGGTTAGGTATAAGTTCCCACGATCCCGCCAGTGCCGGAGGGATCTTCCCAGGGACAATCCTCTAGTTAGAATAGAAGTCCTTAGGAATGATTAAAAATGAGAAAAGTGAATAAGGGAAGAGTGCCGACTGAGATGGAGCTAGTACTGGAACAAACCCAACAAGGTACTAGTGGTGAAGTCTTGGTAAGCGCTGAAGGGGTTGAAGAATGAAAAAGAAATGTGGAGATAAAGGGTGAAAAGAAAGAAGCCCTCCTTACACTTTAGGCAGAAACTGGGTCAATACATATGCTGTCAGAATCACTAAGTTGATTGCTGACACTAAAGACAAGTATCATGGACCCAGTGATATGCTGCACAACCCTTCCTAGCCACTCAAGGTCTCTCAAAAGACTCTTGTTTCATTCACACAGAGATTCACTCATTACTATTGACTCTCTCACTCCGAGTTAGTTGATATTGAAAAGGTGGCAGTCTGCTCCAGCCTCCGATTACTAAATCAAAATGCACTATCGAGTCTAGATCCAAGAGATCATCCATAAATCTCAGTAGGACACATTTCCAAAATGCTTGCTGTTTCATACACCATGAAAAGTAAGAAAACATATATTAAGAGTCCTACGCATTATCCTTGTGGTATTGCCAGAACATCCGAGTGATACGTAAATTATTCACAATGAAGATGAAAATCCTTCTAGAGCCAACATCAAACAAGCTCTTGGTGAGTGACATGTGAGATCCTTCATGGATCAAACTAGTGACAACTGGAAAGAAACGATGGGGCGATTCACATTTGAATCAAACTTGTTCTAGGAAATGGATTGACGGATGCTTTTGGAAAACTTTTCAATGTGCTCACCTACTAAGTTTCGAGCACATTGATTGTGAAAATTTTCAAACAAAAGTGTTTGTAACAGAAATATGATTCAATTTATAAAACCCTCGTCGTGTTGCATAAAATGTTTATCCAGTGACACGCAAGTGATTTTTTCTAATCAATTTCTCGTCAATCAGTGGGTATTTAATTCACTGATTCACTCTACCGTGCTGTCTGCTTTGAGACATTCCGGTATGAGAACATGCTTAGTATGATGATTCTGACATTAATTTGTTGGAAGACTCATTACTACAAGCTGAAAATTCCTGTCAAGGAGAATCTTCTTTAAAGGGGATTCTACCTGATCACAGGTCGGTCCTCACGGAACCAAAGGTTAATCCAACCACACCGGGCAAATGAAAAAGCCATATTCGTTTCCCAACTTTATTGCTAACTGTTTAATTTCAGATTCATATAAAATGGTGATGGTGGTTCCCGATTCCAGTAGAGACGTGTCAATCCACACTCCATGCTCACACTTCCAATTCATTATCAAAGTCATCATGATAACTTAAAAACCTACAACACAGCTTCCGCAACTCTGATGATAGTTATCATGATCCAGAAAAGTGTGAGCATGCAGTTTAAAGGTCACACAAAAATCACATGGAGGCAATATTACTACAACGGATGAGCTTGGAGATTTACGGTGGCTGATGATCTCAAAGAATGCTCAAAGATCACAACATCACATGGAAACAATACTGCAACAAGATGACTTGAAGACGCATGTTGGATGATGACCTCAAAGAATCCTCAAAGATCATCCAAGACAAATGAACAGTCATCAAAGATACACTGCCAAAAGTACAAAGACTGAAGACTTTGAAGAATCAAAGTCTACGAGCTACGAATTCTACTCTATGTAATAGAATGCTAGAATTCAAAATGAAATTTCTGGGGTGACCTCCCTTAGGGGGAGATTGTTAGGAATATAAATATTCATATGAAGACTCGGTCACCCCGAGTATCTATTTAGCATTTATGTAGCTCATAGGCTTATTAGTATTAGTTTAGTTAACGTAATATTAGTTTAGTTATTATAGTATTCGTGGAGTTGGGTCGGGTCTTTAACCACTGTCAGCTCACTCCACAGCCCACTCGGGGCACTTAAGTAAGTAGTATAAATACCCCTTCCCATGTGTGGGAAGGGTTGGAGCTTATAATCTAACCTTCACATTTTTCCTTCACTTTCTCTCTCTAAAGAAGTTCCCACCTCTCCTCTCTTTCTCTCTCTAGACTATCGGCCAAATCCACATGATTTATGTGTCATATGTTATTGAATATGCTACAACGTGTCATGACGTACGCGGGCAAGTTTCCCGGCAAAAGCCAATTTACTTAAAATAGCATAATAAGCAAATAAAATTAGTAAAAATAATGACTTGAAATTTCTCGGTTGTTACATTACCCATCCGTTAAAAAGGAATCACGTCCTCGTGATTCAGTTTATCTTATCGGTTGACGGTGTGTAGGAAGAAAAAAAAATGAGGGTACTGTCGTCGCAATCTGCTCTTTTCTCTCCCATGTGTACTCGGGTCCATGTCAAGTATTCCAACGAACTTTGACAATGGGAATGCACTCTGCTTGAGTCGTTTGACTTCCTGGTTCATGATCTCAACTGGTTCCTTATCAAAGTAACGCTTGTCGTCAAGTTGAATCTCCTCTAGTGGAGTGACTAGGGTTTCATCCGATAGACACTTCTTCGAGTTTGAATCATGAAATGTATTGGGCACACTACTAAGCTCTTGCAGAAGTTCAAGTTAATAAGCTACGGTCCAACTTTTGCCAAATTCTTGTAGGGTTCAACGTACATCGAGTTCAGTTTTCATCATTTTCCGAAACATAGCACGTGCTTTCGTGGCGAACTTTCACGTAACCCTCCTGACGATCTTTTACTGCTTGCAGCCTATTGTCCTAGAGTGTTGTTCCTACGCCCTAATGCGTACTAATGATTAATGCGAATGGGATTACTAATCGAGTGTACTATCAGTCGTAAGAAGTAGATGCCAATGCCTTGTGGTAAAAATAGTTACAAGGAGTAATTAATAATACAAATGAAAGATCTTGATGAATCACAAAAATAATAATAGAATTCTGTCGAGTGTAATGTTTTAGGAGCAAAGACTGCATAAAAAGGGATAGATAAGATATCTGTAAGAACAAATAAGTAAACGGTTATCAATCGATGCAAATGAAAGGATCAATGAATCAGAACAATAGTGAATGGATTAAGATGTCCATATCTGTAACACCCCAACCCGACAAGGGTAAAGATGTCACAACGATGGTTCTATATCAGAACAAACACAAGCATTTGACATTAATAATACAATAGAATTCAATGGTTACAAAGGAAATATGAAACTACAAGGTTACAATACAAAAGTTTCTAAGTCTAACTATAAGTTCTTCTAATACTCTTCCATAGCTAGTCGGGCCTTCTATATCCATGGTACTCTCCGCTCATACCCAGCTTCCAAACTAAAACCTGCCGCGGAAAAAGAAACGCGGCTGAGCTACGAAAGCTCAGTGAACAGATATAACGAAACAAAGCAGTAATAAGGGATGGTGAAATAATGAAATGGCACAAGGTGTAACAAGAGTAGAAAGGTCAATGGAAAAGGTTATCAAGAAATGGTTACAATGGCTCAGTGTAAAGGAAACCATAACCCACCACCAGCCCAAGTCGAAACAGGTCAAGTCCAGTATCAAGTCATAGGGTAACATAAACAGTAATCCACCACGAGCCCAGAAACAGTACATATCATATCAAATCACATATCAGGGTGTATGGAGGGGTGACCTCAGCATACCAGGTACAGGGTGAGGGGATACCTCCAGGGGTTAGAGTCGCGGGCTCCCAGGATTGTGAAAGACGTGTATCGTACACACTCGTCAGTCACCAGATAATACAAGTAATACAAACAAATCAGGTCAGGTCTAGGATGCATCCATACGCCCCCAGTAGGCCACAGGGTCTTCCTCTACGTAACAAGTAAATCAGTAACAGGTCAGGGACGGGACAGGTCACCACCCTCCTTCCCTAGAGTCATGCCACCGGTGCATCAATGACATGGACATGAAACCCTCATGCCTAGTGGGTGGCTCGTAGTCTCAAACTGTGGGTCAAGGTCAGGTATCAAATCTCAAGTGTCAAGTATCAGGTATCAAGTGTCAGGTTTTATATAAAGTTTCATATCAGATTTCATATCAGGGTTCATATCAGGGTTCAAGACAGGAGATCAATGCAGGGGTTCACTATTAGGAGGTCAATATCAGAAAGGTCAAATACCAGAAGGTTCATGTCAATTTATTAAAAAGTAATCCTTTTAAAATGGTTTTAAAATAAAGTGGTCTTTAAATCAGTTTTCATAATGAAAGTCTTTAAAAGCAATTCTCAAAAACCTCTTCATATGTAATTTAGAAAAGTAGTTATAAAATCCTATGAACCTTTAAGTATCCCAGGGTCCTAAATATTCGGGTTACCAGGTTATGAACAGGTCATGCCAAGTATCAAGGAAACATAACAGGGTCCAAGGCAGGGTTCGAAACAAATGATCAAGACAAGAGTTCAAAACGAAGGTTCAAGTCAAGGTTCACAATACAAGGGAACATAGCAATGGCTTGGGGAATCCTAAACGAATCAAAATCAGAAGTCAAGAGAAAAGAAGGCTCCTTACAAGAAGGGCAGAATATCTGTACCTTATTAACCAAGTAAGCAGAATCACAAAACAAACACTGACAGGAAAATCAGTCACTCCCTCTTCAGACCTAGAGGAGTAGAAGACAGAATTACAAGAGGTTCTAAGTTCAGATTATTATTTTTAGTTATCCTTCCATTTTAAGTAGCTTTCCAGATTTAGCAACTTTAGTTATCAACATTCCCGTTATCAACTTAAAGTATTTAATGATGACCATTTTAGTAGTTTAAGGTTCATAAGGTTATTTTTATACAATTAAGGTCATTATGGTAATTTTACAAATTTGAGGGTTTATTAAGTAATTATGATAAGTTTAAGGACCATTATGCAATTATCATCAATTTAGGGTATAAAGTGTAAGTTACAGGTTCTTACAAGTTAAGTCCTTTAGTATTAGCAAAATAACAATTTAGACCCTTTAGTATTAGAACATAAACAATTAACACCTTTTAAATGTCATAATACACTTTATCAGGTTTTAGGTATGATCTGGACATGTTTAAATAATTCATAAATCATAGTATAACTTCGAAATAAAATCTACAAAAATTCACAGAGATACCTAAATGTCCCTAGTATTTTACCTAATTTTTTCAGATTTTATTAACTAGTATAGGTACGAATAAAAATTCCATTTCCCTAACCTGTCCCAGAATCGTACCTGATGAAACACCCGAAAAAAAATTAATTATTTACCCCATCAATAAAATTTATAAAATTCTACAAACATTCTAGTAACTCGTAGACATCTCAAATATTACTCAATTCAAAGGATACCTTCTAATTCGTCACGGTTTGTAAATTAAAATTCAAAAACCCAGAATGATTTTCCAGAAATACGAATTTGATTTGAGACTTAATTTTCTAAAAATCAAAAAGTAACCTTCCAGGCCTCTAAAAATTACAAGATAAATTTTCCCAGGTATCTATTTCATTGAATTTAGTTTTAGACTCTTAAAACACCCAAAAACACATTGCACATCATTTAGTTACATTCGATTTAAGTTGGGTCTTTTCCTGGATCAGTAGCAGTTTTCACAGATTCATGCATAAACTTAGGGTTTTATCATTCTAACTCTTTAATTCATGACACACAACGATTATAGGTTAATCCATAACATATTTAGGTCGATTATAACAGGTCTTAACATAATCAAATCGAATAATTTCATCACATATACTCCTGGTCCGATTCATACATAAAGATTTTAGGGTTTTGAGATCATTATTTTATGTGACATATTCTTATAATCTTTTGATCATAATTCGACTAGAACATAAGATTTACTAATAAGGATTGAACAAATATGAGTGATACGAATACCCTTGTAGACAAGACGAAGAATCACGAACAACACAAGATGGAATCACCACGAATCCTTCCTCCCTTCTCCTCCTGATCGTACAGCAGCAACACAAGAAGAAAGGAAAAACAATTGCTCGATTTAGGGCTTGCAACAAGACACGAATGGATCAATGGGAACAAGAACTAAATTACCTTGATTCGTATGAGCAAGGATTAAACCTTTTTGTGGCTGTTTTGGATCGACAGAAGCAAAGAAAAAGGAGAGGCCGGTCTTTTGTTAGTTAGGGTTTTATTTTTTTATTTTTTATTTTTACTTGTATTATTCGGTTATAAAAAAAGGGAATGCCGAGTATTTAGATAAGCACAAAGGAGGGATTGAATGGGTTTAATTTGGGCTAGTGATCCACCAAGTTAAATGAATTTTTATTCAATAATATGGGCCGAAAATTTTAAAGCTAAGGACATGCCAAATTTCGACTAGTATAGCTAGTGTTTGTAACATTTACTTGTGACATAAAAGTTGTAGTATAAGTTTTCATTGGTAGCTTAGATCATGAATTTACTTAGGATAAAATTTATCTTAGGTTAGATGTACTTAATGTTACTTATATAATTTCATAAGTTTCTCCAAAATTTAAACTTGAGGGTATTTTTGTCATCTCATAATATGTTAAGTTTCGGGGTTTTACAACTCTTACACTCTTAAAAATGAATTTTCGTCCTCGAAAATTGAAAAGCAAAATCGAAATGAAAATGCGAAATCGAAAGCAATATCGAAATTAATACGTACCAAGTCAAAAAGAAAAATGCGGATAACTGGATCGTATTGATTCTTCAGTCTCCCAAGTAGCCTCGCTCTCAGGATGATTCTTTCAAAGAATCTTTACGAATGGGATGGTCTTAGTTCTCATGACTCAATCAATACAAGGTGGGTTCAAATTTTTCAGAAGGAGACAAATTGGGTTGATTCTGATCAAAAGGTCCACGCAACGTAAAATGGATGATAGGTGAATCTTCAGGAAAGCTCAAATGGAATACGAACAAGATTTCAAATCAACTTAACTGTATCATCAGTGGAGAGCTCTACAAAGAGTTCAATATTTATAACTGAGGTCAACAGAATGCAAAACGAGAGTCCAAACTCATCGAGATATCTAATGAACAAAGGCAGAGTATACGCATAGGTAGAATGAACCTAAAATCTCACTAATCAAGGGTAATCCAACGGAGATCAAATTCTAAACTTCTTAGGTACTCCCCAAGATATCCTATGGCTACAATGAGTGCACGTATATGGTGTAAGTATTATCACGTTGATCAGGCGTCATAATACTAGCACCACATAACTATGCCTTCATGATGATCATACTTTATCTCGAGTTGAGTAAAACAACATATCTTAATCCACCTAGTACGTCTACAGTCTCAGGGTCAACAAAACCAAATGTCATAGTCAAGAGGGAAACAATTCTTATACTCGTGGTTAAACACCACAAGACTTCTCATAGGGACAGAGATGGGTAAAACGAAATCAAATAGTGTCGGAAGATTCATAGATACTTATCAAAAGTAAGAGATGAATAACAAAATATATCAAATACGTCATCGCCATGGTGATTCTTAGAATGTCCGAAGAGGCATCAAGATGATTAACAAAAGGATCAGGGGTCAGAGTCGGCATCTGAAGGTAAGGATCAAATGGTTTCAGGCAATTTCTATGAAATTCTTAATGCTTCCAAGATTTATTTAGGTTTCAAAACTTAGGTGGTGCAAGGCATAAGCTTTCAATTTCCAAGAGGGATCTCAAGAGGCTTTAACCAAAAGCAAGGCACGAATCAGAGTAATGCGGAAGCAATGATACTTAAACAAAAGGCTTATAATCTACCCATTCCTCACTGGTCAGAACTTAAGTTCCTATAGGGAAGTCCTAAGGCAAATTCTTACAGGTTATCTTATGAGCGCCTACAGTGGAAACCTAATGGTCCAAACTTCACAGGTCAAGGGTAAATGTATTACAAGTCGCAACCTGGTTCTGATACCATAATTGTAACACCCCAACCCCACAAGGGTAAAGATGTCACAACGATGGTTCTATATCAGAACAAACACAAGCATTTGACATTAATAATACAATAGAATTCAATGGTTACAAAGGAAATATGAAACTACAAGGTTACAATACAAAAGTTTCTAAGTCTAACTATAAGTTCTTCTAATACTCATCCATAGCTAGTCGGGCCTTCTATATCCATGGTACTCTCCGCTCATACCCAGCTTCCAAACTAAAACCTGCCGCAAAAAAAGAAAGGCAGCTGAGCTACGAAAGCTCAGTGAACAAATATAACGATACAAAGCAGTAATAACGGATGGTAAAATAATGAAATGGCACAAGGTGTAACAAGAGTAGAAAGGACAATGGAAAAGGTTATCAAGAAATGGTTACAATGGCTAAGTGTAAAGGAAACCATAACCCACCACCAGCCCAAGTCGAAACAGGTCAAGTCCAGTATCAAGTCATAGGGTAACATAAACAGTAATCCACCACGAGCCCAGAAACAGTACATATCATATCAAATCACATATCAGGGTGTATGGAGGGGTGACCTCAGCATACCAGGTACAGGGTGAGGGGATACCTCCAGGGGTTAGAGTCGCGGGCTCCCAGGATTGTGAAATACGTGTATCGCACACACTCGTCAGTCAACAGATAATACAAGTAATACAAACAAATCAGGTCAGGTCTAGGATGCATCCATACGCCCCCAGTAGGCCACAGGGTCTTCCTCTACGTAACAAGTAAATCAGTAACAGGTCAGGGATGGGACAGGTCATCACTCTCCTGCCCTAGAGTCATGCCACCGGTGCATCAATGACATGGACATGAAACCCTCATGCCTAGTGGGTGGCTCGTAGTCTCAAACTGTGGGTCAATGTCAGGTATCAAATCTCAGGTGTCAAGTATCAGGTATCAAGTGTCAGGTTTTATATCAAGTTTCATATCAGATTATATCAGGTTCATATCAGGGTTAACAGGAGATCAATGCAGGGGTTCACTATTAGGAGGTCAATATCAGAAAGGTCAAATACCAGAAGGTTCATGTCAATTTATTAAAAAGTGATCCTTTTAAAATGGTTTTAAAATAAAGTGGTCTTTAAATTAGTTTTCATAATGAAAGTCTTTAAAAGCAATTCTCAAAAACCTCTTCATATGTAATTTAGAAAAGTAGTTATAAAAACCTATGAACCTTTAAGTATCCCAGGGTTCTAAATATTCGTGTTACCAAGTTATGAACAGGTCATGTCAAGTATCAAGGAGACATAACAGGGTCCAAGGCAGAGTTCGAAACAAATGATCAAGACAAGACTTCAAAACGAAGGTTCAAGTCAAGGTTCACAATACAAGGGAACATAGCAATGGCTTGGGGAATCCTAAATGAATCAAAATCAGAAGTCAAGAGAAACGAAGGCTCCTTACAAGAAGGGCAGAATATCTATACCTTATTAACCAAGGAAGCAGAATCACAAAAACAAACACTGACAGGAAAATCAGTCACTCCCTCTTCAGACCTAGAGGGGTAGAAGACAGAATTACAAGAGGTTCTAAGTTCAGATTACTATTTTTAGTTATCCTTCCATTTTAAGTAGCTTTCCAGATTTAGCAACTTTAGTTATCAACATTCCCGTTATCAACTTAAAGTATTTAATGATGACCATTTTAGTAGTTTAAGGTTCATAAGGTTATTTTCATACAATTAAGGTCATTATGGTTGTTTTACAAATTTGAGGGTTTATTAAGTAATTATGATAAGTTTAAGGACCATTATGCAATTATCATCAATTTAGGGTATAAAGTGTAAAGTTACAGGTTCTTACAAGTTAAGTCCTTTAGTATTAGCAAAATAACAATTTAGATCCTTTAGTATTAGAACATAAACAATTAACACCTTTTAAATGTCATATTACGCTTTATCAGGTTTTAGGTATGATCTGGACCTGTTTCAAGTAATTCATAAATCATAGTAGAACTTCGAAATAAAATATACAAAAATTCACAGAGATACCCCATCAATAAAATTTATAAAATTCTACAAAAATTCCAGTAACTAGTAGACATCTCAAATATTACTCAATTCAAAGGAAACCTTCTAATTCAACACGGTTTGTAAATTAAAATTCAAAAAGCCAGACTGATTTTCCAGACATACGAATTCGATTTGACACTTAATTTTCTAAAAATCAAAAAGTAACCTTCCAGGCCTCTAAAAATTACAAGATAAATTTTCACAGGTATCTATTTCATTGAATTTAGTTTTAGACTCTTAAAACACCCAAAAACACATTCACATCATTTAGTTACATTCGATTTAAGTTGGGTCTTTTCCTGGATCAGTAGCAGTTTTCACAGATTCATGCATAAACTTAGGGTTTTATCATTCTAACTCTTTAATTCATGACACACAATGATTATAGGTTAATCCATAACATATTTAGGTCGATTATAACAGGTCTTAACATAATCAAATCGAATAATTTCATCACATATACTCCTGGTCCGATTCATACATAAAGATTTTAGGGTTTTGAGATCATTATTTTATGTGACATATTCTTATAATCTTTTGATCATAATTCGACTAGAACATAAGATTTACTAATAAGGATTGAACAAAGATGAGTGATACGAATACCCTTGTAGACAAGACGAAGAATCACGAACAACACAGGATGGAATCACCACGAATCCTTCCTCCCTTCTCCTCCTGATCGTACAGCAGCAACACAAGAAGAAAGGAAAAACAGTTGCTCGATTTAGGGCTTGCAACAAGACGCAAATGGATCAATGGGAACAAGAACTAAATTACCTTGATTCGTATGAGCAAGGATTAAACCTTTTTGTGGCTGTTTTGGATCGACAGAAGCAAAGATAAAGGAGAGGCCGGTCTTTTGTTAGTTAGGGTTTTATTTTTTATTTTTTATTTTTACTTGTAATATTTGGTTATACAAAAAGGGAATGCCGAGTATTTAGATAAGCACAAAGGAGAGATTGAATGGGTTTAATTTGGGCTAGTGATCCACCAAGTTAAATGAATTTTTATTCAATAATATGGGCCAAAAATTTTAAAGTTAGGGACATGCCAAATTTCGACTAGTATAGCTAGTGTTTGTAACATTTACTTGTGACATAAAAGTTGTAGTATAAGTTTTCATTGGTAGCTTAGATCATCATTTTACTTAGGATAAAATTTATCTTAGGTTAGATGTACTTAATGTTACTTATATAATTTCATAAGTTTCTCAAAAATTTAAACTTGAGGGTATTTTTGTCATCTCATATTATGTTAAGTTTCGGGGTTTTACAATATCATTCGTACTAGTATGAGCATAGAGTGCTCGGAAGAAAATTTGATATTTATACGAACGAAGAAGCAAATGAAAGGGTGTGTAAAAGAGAGGTCAATGACTCAAATTAATGCAAACAGAAGGAACATAAATTACAATAATAGTAAAGCGAAGAGATATAGAATATTAACACAAATAATCAATTAATTGAGACAACCAATGAATCAAACCAATGGTCAAAAGAGGCCAATACTGAAGGATAGAATTCCAAATGAGGTTCAATAATAAACGAGACAGACAATATTCATTATGAATGTCAAATGAGAATGAATGAGGAAAATCCATAACTGAGAAGGATAATAAACACACGATTGTTGAAAGAGGGTAAGTGAAATAGACAAGAATTAAGAAAGCAATAAGCGTAACGATACTTTAAATGAGAACAAATGAGATAGGCAACAAATGTGAAGGCAAATAGTAAAGGAGAAAGACAATAAATGTCATGGAAGAGAACAAACGGTAAATGATGAAATCCGTCAACGTCACGAATGTTATATGAGAATAACTAGGAAAATCAATAAATTAGAAAGATAATGTGCATCTCGAATGCTAAATGAGAAGAAGAAATGAGAATGAACAATAAATAAGAAATACAACAAGCAGCACGAATGCTAGCTGAGGGTAAACAATTAATGAGAAACGCAATAAGTGAAAAAGACAATAAGCATTGTGATTGTTAATGGAGAATGAGTGGGGACCAACAATAAATGAAAAAATCATTACGTTGAAAGCATGCATGTTAAATAAGAACAACATAAAATGAGAAAGGCATTGAGTATCATGAAAGTTGTTTGAGGTTAAATGAGAACAAATAAAAAATGGTAAAGTCAATAAATATCACGAATGTTGATTAAGTAAGGTCCATACTTGGCTCCTCGAGCTTTACTCTGCTTCAACGAGACTGTAGGTTGGCCATTACGGCTTGTTTCTGCTGACGTGTAATATCTCTCATGATGTGGCATGTATGTCACCAACGATAGGATGCTGTGTTGGATGGGCTCTCTGGTGATAGACTCTGGTCGAGTGGGAGGTGTAGGTGCAGTAATGTTTCTCCTCCTCGTCTTCTGAGGGATTCTTCTTCAAGTGAGTAATCTTCTAGTTTGAGTTCACACTCTATACCCTTGTCCTCGAATGGCTTTGTCTCACTATTAGACGTTAGTATATAAGTTGGTGAAGTGGGTGTCAGAAAGGTGGTCGACAAGTTTTCAAATTTTGTCCTCAGAATCGAAAGATAGTGTTAAGTTAAGGTAAACATTGTTGTAAAGGTTCGGCGTTACCTTCTCAGCGGCGTGATTCTTCGAAACACAAGGAGTGAAAACGAATGAGACGTTAAAAGTCGTGTTCCAAAAGCAGGGTGTTCCAAGGTGGCACATTAAAGTCATGCTCTAATCATCCGGCGTGTCTTTAGGCGATGGTTTACGAGGCAATGAAGGTGTTCTAAAAGTATGGGACCAATGTTCCAACATGTCTTCGAAGGCGGATAGTAAGACAATCGAGTGGAAATCGATAGACTGTAACGGGTTTTGCGTAAGACGATGTGATGAAAGGTCATGGAAAGTTTTAGCGAACCACGGTATTACTCACGATGCTTGAGAAAATAAAAGAGACCATTAAAATGTAAGCGTAGATATGTAATCAGGGAAAACAGGGTTTGAGCTCAAGCTCCGAAAATAAACGTAAGAGGTCAAAATCAGTCAAACATTTATATAATCAACCTTTATATAAATAAATATTGATGCTTAATAAATAAGCATAGTGATCGAACAGTACACCAAGTGTGTATATAAATAGCATGTAAGTCGATAGAATGGCGGTGCTCCAAGAATGAGCATAAATGTTCGAGTATTTATATAATTATCCTTTATATAAATACGAGTGTATATAAGTATCCTTTATATAATACCAATAGTGATGAAATAAGTATAACAACATAAGTAGTCTGGTGGTATACGCGCACGGATATCGGATACGGCAATGAGAGACTCTTTAGTGAAAAATAGTTATAGTCTAGGTTTCAAAAATGACCCAGTTCTCTATAACTGTAGCTCTGATGCCAATCTGTAACACCCCCAAAATTATCGCAGCGAAAGATAGTTCACTGGGTATTACTTCCTAGCACAAAGTAAAAGTCATGGAAAACGACCCTTTAAAAGAGACATTTTAAAATTATTACACATTTGATACATTAAAACCTCAGAGTTTACAATGGTCCCAACAGTTTTCATAAAAACACAAAGTTTTTAAAAGATCAAAAATGTTTTAAAAATAACATAAATCTTTAAAATATAATATCTCCAAATGTGAAAATATGCCGAGTCTTCAAAAGATATCCGCGCGACTCCAACCAAGACCTTCATGCCTTAAAACCTGAGATAAAACATGCTAAAAACATCACCACAAAGATTGAGTGAATCCATAGAGTTTAATAATAAGCAGTCGATCACAATAAATCATTTATAAAAATGACTAAGTAACAAATGCAGAGTCTGATAAAGTTATTATTGCCCTAAGCTCGTGACCTCGACGCTACGTCTTTGTTGATAATAGCATAAATTTGCCCTTCATACATAGGTAATAGCCACACCTATCATTTGGTACGAATACAATACACACGACTGCCTTATAGGCACGTACCTGCATGGGGAGTGTTAATTCCAATAGATCTATTTACTGTATTCGCGCTCACTCGCAAGTGTCTAACGGTTCACGATAAAGGGACTTTCGGCTATGGGAAACTTAGGCAATAATAATAACACGATAGCATACAATTTTCAAAGCATTGTGATCATAATTATTTATAGCATGTATCTCCCCCACGGAGTTTGTAAAACAATTGAAGTAAAAAATTGAGGCTATGAACTCAACAACGATGCAGTAGTAACAGAAACCGGAGAAGTGTGCGCGTCGAGAAAAACCGAAAAGATCACATGTGACCTATATAAAATATACTCCCTCCGTCCCACTATAAGTGTCCACTTTCTATTTGCACAAAGTTTTAGGAAAGTGGGGCCAACTACACTCTCCACCAATCAAATATCACTATTACCCACTAAAGTCTCTTCTCATTGGTTGAAAATATTCCCTGGACACTTAATATGGGACAAGCAAAGA
Organism: Artemisia tridentata subsp. tridentata; assembly: GCA_021014915.2. Lineage (NCBI taxonomy): Eukaryota > Viridiplantae > Streptophyta > Magnoliopsida > Asterales > Asteraceae > Artemisia > Artemisia tridentata. The sequence continues at coordinate 195,923,690 of CP139508.1, read as the reverse complement.
TACCATTGTGGACACTTATAGTGGGACGGAGGGAGTAAAACGACTTAGGCTCGGGGATTAAGGTATAACACTTATACTTATGATTTAACTCAGTACTTGCACTTATAATACCATAAGGTAATTTAGTTGTAAGTTATATAGTAATTCACGGTTCAAAAATGTAAAACCCGAAAATTTAAAACATGCAAAAATTACCAAATTACCCCTGAAACTTTAAAATTTAGTTAAAGCATAATTTAAAGTACCGAATTAATCCCGAATCTCTGGAAACGAACCACAAATCAAGTGAGATAATTTTGATACAAGTTTCTAATATTTTTACAAGTACAAAAATGTATTATTACACAAAAAAAAAACACTTGGGCCGAAATTTGTACATAAGTTATAATTTAATTAATTTAAAAACACTTAAAATATAAAATAAATTAGGAAATCATTCAAATTAAGGGAAGATTGATTTTTTCCAGGTTTATACCGATTCTTTAGCCTTAATACCCTCCCCATACTCGGTCTATATCATTCATATAGCCTCCCATGATTTTCTCCTTGATTTAACCCTAAAAACCTTAGCCGACAAACACAAAAATACACACACATTCAATCCGAATTTTCTGCTGCCAAGAAACATTTTTCTGGAGTTCATTCTAGTGCTAGGAAGACTAGAAAAATAGCCATTCGATTTATAAAGGCCTGGTCTAGGTGGTGTCGAATTTTTCCTCCTTTATTCCATACGATAGGTATAATTCGTGATCCTTGATTCCATATGTTCTAAAATTAATCCAATATTTTTATTATGATCTTTATAACATATAAGACTCAGGAAAATTATATGAATCGAATCATGCATAGTTTTTATGTCGCTTTGAATTTTATGGGTTTAAACACACGTAAATTCCAAAATATGTGTTACGAATTTTCTGGGTGCTATGGCTATTTTATTTAGACCTCATATGATGTAATAGACCTGGTAAAAATGATAGATCGATTTATGATAGCCTAAATCATGTCGTGGTAATTTGGATGTCTAAAACGTACGTAAATATCAAATATATGTTAAACTATTTTTCTGGGCATGCTAATTATTTTTCGTGGGTTCTTTATAAGTCATATGATCTGGGAAAAATATGAGTTTGATTTTTGGAGGCCTAGATTTAACGTGGTGAATTATTGTTAAAACCGGATTTCATGAAAATAAAGAAAGCAAATAAAATAAAAATCGAGGTTACTAGGGTTTGGGTTCTTGGATGAAATTCTGGTCATTAAATGTGTTTTAAGGATGAATTAATGATGGTTCAATGATTGGTGAATAGTAGGGTTTGTAATTGTTTGTAAAAAGTATAATCCGATCTAAAAAAGAAAGTATAAGGACCTGTTTTGTCAACTTTGAAACTTCTGGGATATTTTTGTAAGATCATATACATCTGTAGGAATGTGGGAAAAATATAACTTTGGGGTCCTAAGTGTAAATATTTCAATATAATGAATTAATGGCATATTAGGGTTTTAATTTGAAATTAATTAAAAGTGAGGGACCAAAAGTGTAAATCTGAAATCTTGAAGTTGTTTTGAGTTAATACTGATATAAAAAGGTTGTTGTGTAATTTTGAGGATTTATGGGCTAATTATGTAATTGTTATGAATTATGACTTAATATATATGTTTTGTAAACTTAAAGGACTAAATATGTAAATTCTGAATTCTGAGGGGTCTAATCTGTAATGTACTAAATTCTGATGGGATATTCTGTAATTATGAAATATAATATGCTTGGTTGGTAATTATGGATATTGTAGGGTTTAATTTGTAAAATATGTAATTATAAGGTTGGTTTTGTAAATTATGTAACTAAAGGGGTGTAATCTGTAAATTGTGAAACTTAAGGGAATAAAATGTAATTCTGAATAAAGTGAGCATATAATTCTGTAACTTAAAGTATTTTTCACTTAAGACCTTTGAATTAATGAAGTTACATTTAAAACCCTAAACATTGTATAATTGTCATAATTAACCCTAAACTTCTGTAACTTGATAAAATGTACTGTATTCCATAATAATCTTTGAATAAAGGTTCAACCTAATCTGAAATGATAATATCTGTTAATTCTGGAAACCTGATAATTATGGAAACTTACTAAATTCTGGAAACCTACTAAAAATAGAAGTTACTTATAATGGGAAGATAACTGAAAACCCCTTTCGTATTTCTGTTTTCTACTCCTTAGGTTCGAGGAGGGAGTGATTTTGATCCCTGTCAGCTACTCTTGTGTTTGTGCTTGCTATTTGAATAAGGTACAGATATTCTGCCCTTTTTAGTAAGGTGCCTTCGTTCTCTTTTGATTATTGATCTTGATTCGTATTAGGATTTCCCGATGCCATTGCTATGTTTTCCCTGCTTGTGAACCTTGATTTGTTGTACTTATTCTTGAACCTTTGTTTAAACCCTGTCTTGATCTTTGGTTTACACCTTGTTCTGAACCCTGTCATGAACCTTGATATGAACCCTGCCATGAACCTTGATATGAACCCTGCCATGAACCTTGATACAAACCCTGCCATAAAACCTTGACTTGAACCTTGATACTTGTGATATTATAACTGGATGAGAAAACCTTTTTAAATGATTTATGGAAATGTTTTAAGAAACTATTCGTAAGGCTGTCTTTATAGAAACCATTTTTAAAAGACCTTCTTTATGAAACTGCTTTAAAGATCACTTTTATGAAAGTCATTATTAAAGGATTTCTTTTCAACACCTATGATATGGACTTGTAATATAAACTGTTAAAATGAACTTTTAAACAAACTGATATCGACCTTCCTGATATTGACCTCCCTGATATTGAACCTTTGGACTACCTGATATGGAACCCTCTGATATGAACCTTCTGATATCCTGTCTTGAACCCTGATATGGAACTTGATTCTGAACAACCTGATACTTGACACCTGATACTTGATACTTGACACCTGATACTTGACACTTGACACTTGATACTTGACACTTGACCCTGACCCACAGTTTGATATTACGAGCCACCCACCAGGCATGAGGTGTTCATGTCCTTGTCATTGATGCACCGATGACTTGACTCTAGGGTAGGAGAGAGATGTCCTATCCCGTCCCTGACTTGAGTATATGGTGTGTATTGGTAGACTCTGGCCACCTGGGGCGTATGGATGCATCCTAGACTTGACCTGATCTGTTTATATTACTTGTTATATCTGGTGACTGATGGTGTGTGCGATGCACGTCTTTCACAACCTCTGGGAGCTCATGACTCCAACCCTGCGAGGTAGCCCCTCACCCTGTTATATCTGATACATGAGGACACCCCTCATATTATCTGGTTACTTGAGAGGCATCCCCTCTGGATTTCTGAAATGGCTACATGATTATGATATCTCTGATTTCTGGGCTCGTAGTGAATTTTTGTTACCCTTACACTTACCTGTACTAATTTCCTTAACCCTTGACATATTTGCATGACCTTGATATCACCTATCTTTCATTACTGTTACATTATACTTGTACTTTGACTCTGACCGGTTCGTATTTCTCTTCCTGTTCTTTATTCTATATTATTGCTTTGTTTCTGTTATATCTGTTCACTGAGCTCTTGTAGCTCAGCCGCATTTCTTTTCCTGCGGCAGGTACATTTAAGCTAGGAGTTGGGTTTAACTTGGGATGAGAGCAACTTGTGTGAAGTTTAGACCTTGTCATTTTAGTTTGACCATTTGGATATTTATTTTGGCATGCCATTGTTGGCACTTGGATTATATTTTGTACTTCGTTATTTCTGTCTTGCACTTGATATGAGTCGTGTTGACTTATTTTCCTTTGGATTTTAATGTTAAGGCTTCCGTTATTTTATTTCTTGAATGCTTGTATCTGATATGAAACCATGTATTTGTGACATCTTTGCCCTTGTCGGGTTGGGGTGTTACAGAAAAGATGTTTGAAATAACTCATATGGCTTAGTTCAAAATGCTAATGGAAAATTTATGAAATTACCGCACTAATCGGGTCGCCATTTCTAAACCGTGAAGGCTAAAATTATGAACTTTATATGCTTAGAAAGGTATGACTCTTTAATATATGAAAATCAATGCCTCACTTAACTGAGAACTTCATAACATGGGTGAAATTACCAATTTACCCCTGTGTCTCTATGAAGTTACTTCCAACATCAAATTATGTTTAGTAAAATGAGCATATCTTTTTATCTACAGGTATAATGGACACATGGACTATGGGAAAAGTTTTCTACAGGTCTTAGCTCCAACTTTCATGTTTTTACCAACCTAGGGTTCTTTGCAACATTTTATAGTAAATAGCCTATCAAATCTGACATGCAATCCTGGACCAGTTCTAGTGTGGATTTTCTCTAAAAATCTCCAAGATGAATTAAGATGTAAGGTTTTCGGGGAAATGATTCTAAGACCTGGGGCTAACTCCCAAAATTTTTTATTTTTTCTTAAAACCTTCTGAGGATAAAATGGTGAACTGATCTTGTTGCATCAAATCTGAGACAGACTATGGACCAATCAAAATGGCTACTTTATGAATGATTATTGTGTCTAATACCCATGCATGTCTAAAATAAATCATTCCGACTCTTTTATTCAACCAATAACTCAATATTTCCAGAAGGTGAAAGATTATTTTGAGGTTTAACTTCAGTTTCTTAAACAATCATCTAAGAAAATCATCAATAACTAGTCCAAAACTCATAAAAATCCATTGAACTCTTGCATAACACTTACCAATCCAACCTAACAAATTATCAAACACCCTATTTCCTATAAGATCTTGAATCAAACCATCTAAAATAATACATGCAAGAGTTTTTTTTCTAGTACTTTAAAAGCTCTAAGAAAATGATAGAAAAATCATAGAAAAAGAGGGAAATGAGGTTGAAAATGTTAGGAAAACTTACCAAGACTAATACCAAACGAATGATGCAAGATTTGAGACTTGAAAAAATTGAACAATGGTGGTGTTGGGCTGTTGATTTTCGGCAGAAAAGGGGTGGAGAAGGAGAAGAACAAAGTTGGATGGTTTAGCTAGATTTGCATGTATGAGAATAATGATGAGATTCCTTGGTATAGAAAAGAGATAATGTAGAGTGTTGGTGTAAATAAAAGGGGGGGGGGCGGTTTTTGGGGGTTCCAAGGGAGTGTTATCATTTATTATTTTATAAAAATACATTATATACATGTTTTACACAAGTATCATAAGTCACGGAGTGAGTTTGAAGGCCAACGGGGCTAAACCGGTAACGTTTTATGCATAGTTTGTGAAAATAAATGTCATGAAGATACTATTTTCATAAGAATGTCAAATTTAACTTAAAATGACCTAATTTGATGTTTTATAAATTTCCCGAGCCTTCCAGAGTGTTATAACGTCATTAAAGCTTAAAACGCGAGCCGAAAACGCGTAAAAGGTAAAATGTGCACACTTCGCGTAGAAATGGAAAATTAAATTATTCCATATGAAAACAAGTACGTGGGGAAAAATAAATCATATTAATAGGTAGACTGGTCTTAGTCTGAGTCAAATTATGAATTTAAGTGTACGTGTCACGACGTACGCGGGCAACTTTCCCGGCAAAAACCAATTTACTTAAAATAGCATAATAAGCAAATAAAATTAGTAAAAATAATGATTTGAAATTTCTCGGTTGTTACATAAGGGGTGATCATAGGGGTCAATATTCTATATTAAGAGATGATGTTCTAGAGTTGACAACCCAAAATCCTGGCACTACAGTCAAATGTCAAGTTGAAATGCCTGATGATCATAATGCTCCTAATAGAGTCTTTAGGATAATATATGTGTGTCTTGGTGGATTAAAGCAAGGATTCAAAGATAGTGGAAGGGAACTGTTGGTGTTGAATGGAGCTTTATAATTGGGTCATTCCCTGGCCAAGTATTAACAGTTGTGGGCACTGATGCTAACAATGGCATATATCTTGTTACTTATGCCATTGTATAAGCTGAATGAAAAAATTATTGGGTTTGGTTCTTGAACATGTTGGGATGACTTTGATCTATACAGAAACTCCAATTTTAATTTCATATTAGATAGAAAAAATGTACAATATTGATAATCTTCTTAATTTTATTAAGTTTTAACTATATTAACAGTTTTTTAATTGATATTAATTTTTTATTTTGCTAAAGGGTATCATTCAAGCACTGGCTGAAGTGTTTTCAAGTGTAGAACATAGATATTGCTTAAGGTATATCCATGAAAACATGAAGAAGCAATAGAACGGAGTTGCTTACAAGAAACTATTATGCAAATGTACTACAACTACAACATTTTCTTTAACTTTGAAGCTGCAATAAAACTAAATGATTTTTCTCCTTCTCCACATTCTTCGTTAACACTAGATCCCAGTAGAACATTAGTCCATAGCACACTTTTCAGGTAACTTGTTATTGGTTACGTTAATTATTAATCAAGATGTATACAATTAATTCCTTAGTATAATTTATTATTTCTGTTTATAGGAACAGCTAATTTAGATGTTTTGCTAAATAATATGTATGAAGTGTTGAATGGTAAGATTGTCAAAGGTAGGAATAAACCAATTATCACTACTTTATAGTACATCAGGGTGTACTGCATGAAAAGAATTGTGAATGTTGTAAAATTTATTGATAAATGTCCTGGTCCTCTCACCTTTACTCCAACTTGTATTGTGACTAAAGTCAAACAAGATGCTAGTTATTATACTGTTGAGTGGAATGGGAAAAATAAGTATCAGTGTAATGGGTTGTGGAGAGATCAATGTGTAGTTGATGTTGTTAGGAGAACATGTAGTTCTAGGAGATGGGAGACTACAAGGATTCCTTGTAAGCATGTAGTTGCTACAAACTAGAATATGGCTATAATTGGCCAACCTGTTGAAATACCAGAAGCATGGACTAATAAGTGTTATTAGTTAGAAAACATGTAAACAAGTTTATAGTTTTAAGATAGTGGTAGTACCTTCTTGAAGAAATCTCCCTGTCTTACAACACTAACTCCTCCACATCATCACACTTAAGTAGGTAGGCCGGAAAAAAAGAGTAAGAGGACAAATGGACGACATACCATGTGTTCAGAATGGGATGTTGGTTAGGAAATGGAAAACTGTTAGATGTTCTGCTTATGGACACATGGGTCACAATAAGCTGTCATGAAAGGGTCAGGGTGGAGAATCATCTTCTGTTTCTAAAAAGAAAAGCAAATGAAAGAGTAAAGAGGTTGATAATTCTGGTGGTGCATATACTTGTTCAAGACCCCAAAAGAGAGTCAGGTTTGCTTTGGATGATGAAATTCAAAGATCACAAGATGGAAGTCAAGGTGTTTGCATACTAGAATGTAAGTAACTGCATACTCTTACTATTTGATAGCTTTTCATTTCTTGTTACCAATATTTATGAATGTTGATAATAGAGTTGGAAGTCAAAGTGGTGAAAATGAAAGTTTTTATGCTGCAACTCAAAGTGGTGGAAATGAAAGTCATCCTGCTGCAAGTTAAAATGGTCAAAGTCATGTTGCAAGTCAAATTGGTCAAAGACAAAGTCAAAGTGATGGTGGTGCATCTGCAAGTCAAAGTGGGAATGCTAGTGGAAGTCAAAGTGGTTCACCTAAATGGAGCAAAAGTGAAATAAGGAATGGAAGACTTGGAGCTGGAGGAAGTCAAGTGTTTGGTTCACCAGATAAGTCTAATAATCCTGGCTCACCCAAATGGTGGATATCTATGATCAAGATTTAAAGAGTTGTAGTTGGTTCACCAAAGCAGCCTTAAGTTGGATAGTTTGGTATTTTAAACTGATGTGAGATATTTAAATATGTTTAAGACTTATTTATGTATGTATGCGGATATTAAACTTTGGTAATCTATGGAAGCCAATTGCAATTTTCAAGTCATTCCAACTTGTTGCGATGCCAATATGCAATTAAATGCTTTTTTTTAGCTTAAGTGTATATGTTTAGGTCATTTTATTTGTTCCAATTACTTGCATCTGCATTATTGTATGCAAAAATGCAACTGCTTATCAGTTTAGTATGAAAAAAGGTAAAAGCTAACCCACTGACCAAATGGTCAACTACAAATTTTTACCCAAAACAAAGTCAACAACCTAAAAAAGTTCTCTTAACTTGGCTTTTAGTATGCAAAAACCTTTGTTTAGTATGGCAAAAAAAGGTTAAAATTAACCCACTAACCAAATGGTTAACTACTAGTTTTTACACAAAACAAAGTTAACAACCTAAAAAAGTTGCCTTAACACATAAAAACCTAACAAGAAGAAACGAAGAAAAGTTAGCATTGAACTAATATTTCATTACCACAAAAAATTACACAACTCATACATACATACATACTAACATCTCCCTAACATCTTCCCCACTGGTCATCAGCTACATCTTTGAAACAAAAAAAAAAAAAAAAAAAAAAAAAAAAAAAAAACCAATTAGCTAACATTTTCCCCACAAATAACTTATACTGCTTCAATTGCTAAAATACAAAGAAATTGCGCACCAAAAAAAAAAAAAAAAAAAAAAAAAAAAAAAAAAAAAAAAAAAAAACCTTAAGATCAAACATTTCTTCATTTTAGCAGTTTCAAGTCTTGTGGCTTCAAGTTTAGCTTCCATATTATTCCTTACCCTTAATAGACTGAGAATGATATCAACTAACCTTGCGCACATTAGGGGATCGTGCTACACAACAAAGTCACTATCAGATCCCTGTAAACAAAAAAAACATGTAATTAATGTTCTAATGTACTAACATAAAGTAAAATGAAAATTAAAAATCTAATACCGGATCTGGACAACCATAGAACCTACATCCAAGATTTCGATTTGTCCACGATGTGCGAATTATAGCTTGTTTTTCACACCAACACGCTATCATTTTTTTGTGATCTTAAACTTTGGGGAAGAAATAAAAAAGACGATGAAAGGGAGTAATGGAAAGAAGTGAAAGTGGGAAAAGAGTGGAGTACTCAAGATTGTGAATCGAGATATGTAAACATATTGGGATATGTAAAATATTAACTACACGTGTAACATGAAGTACAATGACAACAGTAAACAAAAAGACTGAAAAGGACAAATTAAATGTGGTTGGACAAAGCTACCCTCATGCGCATTGCACATGATATGGGAGATAACGAGAAAATCTAACGTCGTTAGCCGATTTAGACCCAATGCGTAATATTCAATAACATTAGGCAGATGCGTCTGTGAGGATTTACGTGCCCTATCCGAGCCGTTAAAAAATATGCCCCTTAGAACCCTTATTGGGCTTATGAATTTATTATGGGTTATAGGTTTACTTATAAGATTGGAATTTAATTGGGACAAAGTTTAAATGTTTAATACCTATTTAAAAAAATACATATAATATACATACATATATATATATATATATATATATATATATATATATATATATATATATATATATATATATATATATATGATTTTTTTTTTAAATGTGCCCTCGCGTAAAACGGGCCCTAGCCGGTTGGCCTCCCCGGCTCTTCAAGAGCCGCCCATGACATTAGGGACTTGCCAAATGTTTTTCGAAACGGACTAAAAATGAATTCTGGGAAAACCACAAGGACTAATGGTATATTTTACTCAAAACAATATAACCTTAGGCTGAGGACGGACCTAGTGTGGTGACGAGCGTAGCATGTGCTAAACATGATTCTGGTACACGAAGTGTAAAATAAATATATTTTGGGATGGTGCTATTAATCTAATGTCTCTTATGTTGACAGCTTCTTATATATTACAAGCAGACATATGGTATTCTTGATTTTAATACTTCAGTGAGTTAAAGCTGAGTCTTTCCTTGGTTTGCTTGGTTGCTTTTGTGACTCAGTTTTTCGTTTATGTTTAGCAACTCAAGGTCTTACCTATGCCGTGTAAAACACTTAGCAATTTCTCTTCTAAAAATTTAAGATATAAATAATACGTTTTCCTTGGATAATATAGGTGTTAATGCATAATATACATTGATTTTAATAATTTATCTCTCATAACATGTTAATAAATTATTCATTAAAGAAATCCAACTTAGCATGTACAATTATTAATTACACAAATAACCAAAACTTTTGATGTAGTGGTATGTGAGTTGTCACCAATCTTGAGATTGTGGGTTTTAGTCTCGCTAGAGTCATTTGTGAGATATATTGTAAGATATGTGGTTTATGATGTGAAAAATTACTGTTCAAAATAATAATAATAATAATAATAATAATAATAAATAATAAAATTTCTTGTAAATCCTATGATTTCCTAACGAAGTGATGTTTTTATAATAAAAAAAATAAAAAATAATATAATAATAATAATAATAATAATAATAATAATAATAATAATAATAATAATAATAATAATAATAATAATTACACAATATGTTATTGTTATCCGTAACAACCGTGAAATTTCGAGTCATTATTTTACTATTTACGTTTACATATTATCCTATTTTAAGTGAAAATTTCATTTACCGAGAGAGTTAAACCGCGTACGTCATAACACGCACCCGTAATTTTTTCGGACTCACTTTTATAATAAATTATATTTATTATTACTTATATTTCATTTTTAAACTTTTCCGAACTCTTTTAATTTGAAAACGAGAATTTATCTCGCAAAACGTGAAAAACTACACACAACGCATTTTGGCAATCATAAACCTAATAAATAATTTAATTTGATTATTATATTGTTTTCAAGAAACTAGTCATGTGAATACTTGTTTTTATTGAAAAATATAATTGGAACGCAATGTCATAAATTTCGTGTTCAAAATCAATAATTATCGAGCCTAAATGAGTCCCGAGAGTCAATTATATATAAGATAACAAAAATTACATATATCGTCCCTGAGAAACAGTTACTCCACCGACCCTAAACTTTGTAAGTTGTCACTTATGGTCCCTACACCCTTTTTAACCTAATACTTTACTATATAAAGAACATGATAGGGTTCCCCTCATTTTAATAAACACGCAAACCCTAAAATGCCTTCCCTCCTCCTCCTATTAATCCAGCCGCCGCCACCTCCATAGGGCCGCCGGCCACCGCCACCTCCACCACTTTCCCACACCACCAATCTCTTTATCTAAGCCTCTAACACCATTTGTGTACACGGATCTATATCTACAACGAAAAGAAATCGTGTTTGGGTCGATTTGTACGATCTAAACACATGCATGTATAGGTTTTTGACTAACTATCATTTCCTTACTTTTACTTTTCGATTTGGATGGTTAAATAACGAAATAAGAATTTTTGAATGTTAATCTATGGATCGAGAGCTTTTATGCCTCATACGAATCGGATCTATTATGTACACTTTTTATAAAAATTAATAGTTAATTAATGGTGGTTGATTTGGTTAAATAAAATGAATATTGCTAATTAGCTTATTTTCGGGCCTAAAGCTTATTCAAATAAGCTAATCTATAGCTTATTTAGGTTGCGGTTTGGTTTGTGTCCAGTACAAAGACCCGACCGAGAGGTCTCGGGTTCGAAACCCACATAGAGTCGTTTGATTTATTTTTGTTTTTCTTCCTTTCCTAGCTTATTCGGACTTATGGACTATTTAGTTTTCTTTTGTTTTAGTTTCGGCTCACACCTCCACGACCCAACAATAGGGTCCATTTGGATTGGTTCTCGGCCCGCTAACAGCCCACAAGGGCGTGTTTGTTTGGTTGTCTCAGCCCGACAACAATAAGGGTCCGTTTGGCTTGTTGCAGCCCACACCACAGCCCACCGAGTGGGTGTTGGGTGTTGTTTATTTTCAGCCCATGTAGGGGCGTTTGGTTCTGCTTATGTTTAGCCCCGTGGGGTGTGTTTGTGTTTGGTCCATGCCACGACAGCCCCAAGAGGGTTGTCGTTGTGGTTGTATGTTGTTGTGTCGAACCCACTCAAGGGGTGTTTGTTTTGCGTACCAACAGCCCACCCGAAGGTGGTGTTGGTTGGATTCTTTTATAGATCTGAGCCTCACAAGAAGCCCCATAAAGGTGAGTTTGTGTAAGATGTTCACTAAACATACAACACGTATGGATTGAGGATTTGGAAAAATAGAAAAAGATTTCTAGAGAGAGAAGGAGAAGTTGGGAGCCTTTGTAGAGAGAGAAAGTGAGATGTAAGATTAGTATGTGTGAAAGGTCCAACCCTTCCCTTGTGTGGGAAGGGGTTTATATAGGACTACATATGGTGCCCTGTGTACACTGTGGAGTGAGCTGACAGAGGGTAAAGACCCGACCCACTCCACGAATACTTTAATAACTAAACTATTACTAATATTACTAATACACCTACGAGCTAGTTAATGCTAACAGATACTCGAGGTGACCGAGTCTTCACATGAATAATTGTATTCCTAACAATCTCCCCCTAAGGGAGGTCACCCCAGAAATAATGTTTTGAATTCTAGCGTTTTATCATATGACTATGACTTCCTAGCTCGTAGTTCTTGATTCTTCAAAATCATTAATCTTTTTGCATTCAGCAGCAAACGTTTAATGACTGATCTCTTGTCTTAGACGATCTTTGAGGATTCTTTGATAATATCATCCAACATATGTCTTCAAGTCATCATGCAGCATCTCCTCCATATGAAGTTGTGATGTTGAACCGACATGCTCACACTTTTCTGGATCATGATCTTCAGCATCAGAGTTGCGAAAGCAGTGTTGAAGGTCTTTTTAGATATCATGATTTCATTGATTATGATGATGAAATGTGAGCATGGGGTGATGAATCATCATCTTCTCGGCAATCAGCTGCAACCACCATGGATTCCTGCATACGACAATTAGCAATAAAAAGTCCGGCATTTATAGGTTTGGATTTCGAGAATGTTAACAGCATAGTGTGAAAACGTTCTCTAATCCTTACCAAGGCCATTCCTGAATCGGAAACCCTCAAGAGGGTTTACAAGATCTACCGTAGTACATCAACGATTAGGAGCGTCGCTGGAGTTCACTCCATGACTGTAGACCGTTTGAAACTGCCCTGACCACTAAGCGTAATCTACGAGGAATTACCGAAGTGACCTGCTTTCAGGGCTGTTTGATGTTGACCCTGGCTGGAATTTTCATTCAATCACTGAGAATTACATTTGTAACTTCTCTCATGAATGTTCTGGCAGATTGCTAAGATCTGCATAGGACTCATTAAGTTTACACCTGGTGTCCTTAATGTTGAGCAACCAGTGTAGAAGTAACATGTGTACCTATTGAGATCTTGTGATGCATCTCTTGGCTCTAGACTCAATAAGTGCATTTTGGTAGTCGGAGACTAGAGCAGTGTCTCCTGTTTCAATATCAACATAGCTCGCAGTGAGCCGTCGATAGATTATGCAGGGTTCCCTGTGAGAATGAAACAAGTCCTTTTAAGAGAACTTGAGTTATTTAGAAGGTTTAGTGTAGTGCGTCACTGGGTCCATGACGTCTTGTCTTCAATACCGGGGTTACCTTAGTAACCACTAGTATTATATGAATTGAACCCTGTTTCTGCCCTAAGGTTGAATAATTAGAGGGCTATTTCATTTCACCCTTTCTCATTTCTTTTCTTTTTTATTCTTCAACCCCTTCTTTCTCCTTTCTCATGTTACTCCTTTTTCCATAATCGTACCTAAGGACTTTCTAACACTAGCTATTCGGTATTGTCCTTGGGTAGATCCCTCCGGCTCTGGCGGATCATAGGACGGTTTTTCCTAACCTTAGCCACCTTATAACTTCATGACTATCCTATGTTGCCGTTAACCAAATCCTTGAAAAATCTCTCAAATTGTCTATGATTATGAAATACATTTTGCTAACACTTTGAGAGTTTTATATTTTTCAAAAGCTCCCCATCAACATGTGCTCATATGTTTTAATTTTAAATTTACACATGTTGGGTGGAGATCGCACTTTTGAATTGATCCACTTTCAGTGAATATGACCGATTCAAGACACGCTTACATCACTAGTTAGACTGGCTTGAAATTATTACCCGGCCTGGTCACATCCATAGAAAGTTTCTCGAAACGGTACACTCTACTCAGACATATCCTCTTCGAGACACGCTTACATCACTGGTTAGACCAGCTTGAAATTATTACCCGGCCAGGACATGTCCTTTCGATTAATGACAGTTTGTGTTTCGTCAATTCATTGGTAAAGTCTGAGTCGTACACACATGAGATGTCACATCCAATTTGCTATTTCACACCATTTGCTCCCCCTCAATATGTGCGACGATATACGAAAGAGTTTAGCACATATGGGAGAGCTTACACTTAAGTCCAAAGAATCACATTTTCATCAGGTTTCATATTTAAATCACATTCTCTCCCCCGATCAAAAATTTCAATCCAATTGAGATTTGAGATCCCAATTGATTTAAATAAGTTAGAAATGAGGGAGAAAATGTGGTCAGGATTAATATATTCTGATGATAGAGCGTACAATGCTCCCCCTTAAACCGAGAGAGAGTCTCACTGTTGATGTTGCACAATGTTTAAACAGGTGTTAGAAATTTGAACAACTACTCTCCCCCTCAATTAATGACCCGTTTTCTATTTAAAGAGCTGTAGGCATTAATTCAACTTCAAGTATTTGTGAAAATTTTAAGACCTGTTACCACCTTGTAAAGCACCAAAACTCTCCTGAAGAATCATAGACCAGAGAGTTTTCGTGGTGTAAAGAAGACTTCTCTTCTTATACAAGAAATGATGCACTGAAACGTACATCAAGTTGGAGAAACATGGATATAAAGTAATCCATGCCCGGGGTGAACATCACCCAGTTGGAGGAACAGCCGTCTTTTTGGCGACATGCTTTCCCCATAATAAAACGCTGGTTGCTATCTGAAGTAATAGCAAGCCATAGAGACATGTTTTAGCCAGTAAATATGACTTCTGCTCGAGCTTCATTTAAAGTCCCGTGTCATTATTGAATGACATTTCTAAGACCGTAAATGTTGTCGATAAACAGAAGACATGCCTAGAGGAACTATTTTTGTTATTTTCTATTTTTCTGATTTTTATGGTTTTTCTTGGTTTTAATATTTTTCTATATACAATTTTCTGGTTTTATAATTTACTATATACAGTTTGGTTTAAGATATGTACAAACTATATTATTCAGTTTAAGACGATGTTGACATGAATACCAAAATAAGGATATCGTTCTTGTACTTTGTAGAAGTCAGTGGTCAACATCACTTAAACTTTTACCACCAAAGCTTTTGAGGCTCCTGAAAAATCCTCTGAACTTGAGCCTTCTCAATTGTAAAGCTTTGATAGCTTCCCCCCAAACTGACAATCTTCTTTTTGAGCAGTTTCAAAGCTCTCTCTCAAGCTTACATGAGGTAAGTGTACTGCGAAAATCGTAACAAACCACATCGAATATTGCTGCTCCTTTTAAGAATAATCATCGTGATTCTCCGTTCGGGGGATGATCAAATAGATCATCAACGTATCATCTCACGCTTGAATACTTCTTCTCATATTTCTTCCTGCTGAAGTCTGAAGTAATGCCTACCAAAAGTATCCAGAGACCACTTCCCCCCAAGTAGTTGAAGAGATGCAATCAGTCTCATTGTATGAAGCCCAAAAACCCGAAGTACACACTCAATCCCATTGATGAAGTCGAACATGTAACATCAAGATCGATTAAGACCCGAAAATGCACTTTTCTCCCTTCATGAATTAGCAGATGAGAATTGCTACACCAAAGTCAACCGAGTCCTGAGTGTAGGCAATTTATCCCTTATATAGTCGAAATTATACAGACTAACTAGATGAATCATCATACTATTGTGTACCTATTTTATCATTAGAAACTGTTTCTTACATCTCTTCCCCCACGTAGTTGGAATAGTACACCAAAAGCCACGAGTTAAAACACTGATTTTCTCTGCGGTTATGACATTTGTATTCCCGGGATAACTTCAATTAAGAAGAAGTATAACGTTCATCACGTGTACTCGTTGTGCATTCAGATGTATGTCTCCTTCCCCCTTACTGGTTTTGATACCTCAGAATCAGCAACATATTTTACGCTCAGATATACTTGAAATCGTGTGAGAAGAACAAAATTGGCTCAAATGTATCCTGTGAGAATCAACAGCTACCGAAACGCTCTCTGACAATCTTTACCAACCCTTAAGTAGGCTGTTTGAAGTGAAAACTGATGGAGCACACCTGATATACAAAACTTGAAACTGACGAAGAATTCCCCAAATTTGTTACTTAAGCTTACACTGTTATTGATTGAAGAACGATGCAGAAGAAAACCCCTAAGTACCCTTATACACTCAACTAAGAGCCAAAGCAAGTACAACACCTCTTGAGACTATCCACATCTGCATCTGCGTGTGGCACTGAGCACTACAATGTAACTCCTTGAAGTGATAGCTATAACCTGTGAGAACTACAATGTAACTCCTTACATCGGGTATAACTAGATAATCCAAGTCCCAATCATAAATTTTAAGCACGAGCAAGTTATCATTGAAAGTCATGCATCCAACCAACCCCAACTTCAAGATAAAATAAGATCACGCCTTTGTGAAAGTCAACTTTAATCTCAAATAAGGGATGCCAAATAAACTCCATGGTCACTTGACATTCTATTTCCAAAATATTATCCGTTTGGACGTTTTAACCAACATTTTTCTTTATGTTCTTGTGGTTGATTTACAGAGTGCACATTGAAAGGAACATCAATCCGTGATGAAGATGATTTTCCAGAACTCGGGTCTGGAGTAAAATTATGGAGGAGGGGTTCATAATCAATCACGGGAGGTAGAATTCCATGAATTTGTTCTTCAACACCTTGATGAATGACTAGAGATATAATTTCATGAGTTGTTGGAGAATTACTAACAGATGGTACTTCTTGAACCATTGTGGTTCATGAAGGAGTACAGGTTGTATCAACAAATATCTGAGCATTAGCGGGAAACATAGGAGATACAACACTTGATGGAGCTGAAAGTATTCTTCAAACCAATGGTTGAAACAGTATATCTTCTTTCTTCATAGATGATGGAACGTATAGTGTTGAAGAAACTTGGTTTGCACGACTCCTGAACTGATGTATTCAGGAGTCGTATGGCCATTTCTTAAACATCAATCAACATGTAGTTTATTCACCCTTCTCCCCCTCAAAAATTGCATATGACTGCCATTTTTGATTGAACGAGTGAATAAGAATACCACCGACGGTAAGTAGATCCGCTTGATAACTGACATCTTGTTTATTCACCCTTCTCCCCCTCAAAAATTGCATATGACTGCCATTTTTGATTGAACGGGTGAATAAGAATATACTCCAATGTACCTTGATCCACTTGATGACTGAATGAGCATGGGAAGACCATGAAGCTTGTTGATGAGAATGGTCATAAACAAGAACATTTTCTCTTCTTTCGAAGATAAAGCGCACTCAAGCGTACGCCTTTCTTTTCTTTGAGGAACGGGGCCTGAAGTGTTATATGCAGACGCCATTATGTTGTCATTGAGGCCCGAGGTTTGAACTGCAGTGTTCAAACGTCATAGTCGATGAAGAACGAGGCCTGAACTGATGTGAACAGACGTCATTGTCGATGAAGATCGAGGCCTGAACTGATGTGAACAGACGTCATAGATGATGAAGAACGAGGCTTGAACTGATGTGTTCAAACGACATTATGAACGTACATCACTGTTGAGTTTCCTGAACCCCCAAGTTAGGAGATTTCAGTCCTTTTGGTCGCCACACTCTGAGTTTTTCTTTAAAGGAAATGGTAGATGTACCTGCACTTAAATAAGGATTCCCTGCACTAACATGACGATTTTGCATGCTTTTATATGGGTTAGTGACATTGGTATCCAGATTTTTTGGAGTTTCACAGTCAATCTTTGAAATGCCATCTGTACTAGTAGGTATCCATCTAAGACCAACCATCTTAAAGATTCTACCAGTCGGTAACCACTTAAGGCAAGATCTAGAAGTGTTAGATTTCTCAAACACAGTAGAATGGTTGTTGGGAGAATTTGTTAGTCCTACAGCAATATGCCCACTAGGTTTCTGAGCATGACTCTTTGGTCCTACGGGCATGTTGTGGTTTCTAGTCTTAGAGGATCGAACCTTAGCAAGAGCATTTACATCCTTAGCCTTAGACTTATGAGATTGAGCCTTAGAACGACCACTAACTATCAGAACATTTGGTCTAGATTG
Source organism: Artemisia tridentata subsp. tridentata (assembly GCA_021014915.2). Taxonomy (NCBI): domain Eukaryota; kingdom Viridiplantae; phylum Streptophyta; class Magnoliopsida; order Asterales; family Asteraceae; genus Artemisia; species Artemisia tridentata. The sequence goes on along the minus strand of CP139508.1, from coordinate 195,905,446 downwards.
TGAAGTGACTGGTTTTGACAAAACTTGTATCACATCAACTTTGGTTGCACACCTCGGGTTAGAAGATTTTGGTCGTTCAGATTTAAACGCATTTGGTTGTCTAACAACTGTATGGTTTCTAAGAGGTTGTGAATCTGGCGTTCCTAAGATTGATGGTTTTGCAAACTTAGTTTTCACACTATTTCCAGTTAGTTTCCTCAACTCGTTCTTAAGGGCAGTGATTGTGAAGCCTTTCTCTTGAATTTGAGCTTTGAGTTCATCATTTGTGGCAATCAAAGAGGTTGTCTATTCTATAAACTTTGATTCCGTTTCTTTGATTGAATCACACAGGTTTTTACATTGGTTTTTCAAAGTCTCATTTTCAGAAAGTAATTCAGCCATTTTAGTGTCATGTTTAGTCTTAACTTCATTGCACATGTCAGGCATCTCAGTCAAACTGTTTTTCAGGTTTTTGATCGTTAGGTTTTTGGCTTCTAGCTGAGCTTTCAATTCATTTATTGCAAAGAATTCACGGAATTCAGGGAGTTTTGGATTTTTACATGGTAAGTTAGTTTGAAAACTTTCTTTCATTTGTTGCATTGTGATTTCAAGTGAAATACAATGTTTTTCAAGCTGTAAAAATCTTTTTGAAAGTTCATTATAAACTTCCTTTTCAACCATTTCATTTGATTTGGAAAACTCAGCCGCAAGCAAAGACCTTAATGCATCATCATGTTCAGCATCCTGATCAATTTCTCCCCCCTTATGACTCATATTTGTTGAATCAGAGGTGACATTGCTATCAGTCATTTTCATCAGATATGTGTCATTAGTAGGTTTAATTTGATCCGTATGATGTTGTTCATTAGAAAGAACATTATGTTGATCAGACATATGTACCTCAGCAGATAGTTTGAGATCTGTATCCACACTAAGTGTGATATCAGTCCTGAGCCGTTGTTATCACCATGCTTATCTGACTCTGTCCCGTTTCCCATATGTTGTGCTATTTCAGTAATATACCCCTTAACATTACTCATAAGTTGGAGTAATGTAACTCTGAACATGTCAACCTCGGTTCCAGTGTAATTAGCAAAACACTTTTTTGTCATTTCACTGTCATAGTCATAATCCTCAGTGTATTGCAAATCAAAGAACACTTGGAGTTGGTTGTTGATCACACAGAGGGCAGCCATGGATCTACCTTTAGAAAATTCTCCTTTGTCAAGTTGTTGTTCAAGTTGATCTAAATACAGAATCATTTTGGCTGTGAAAGTCTCAACATCTTGACCAAAGAGTGTTGCGAATGCACGGTAGTATCCTCCCAAGTATCTAGGTTGTTCAAATAGAACCTTGAGATGTGAATGAAGTAATCGAAAACATTCAATGCGACTTTCCTTTACATTAGTCAACATTATTGGCTGATGACATTCTTCCTCGTGAGAATTCGAGCATGACAATTCCATACTAGCATTATCAGAATCATACACGTTTGTTTGTTGTACGGGATTGGAAGTCACATGTTTATCATTCGCGTCGTACAGCTTGAGTACCCCAGATATGAAAGAATCTGACGTGGTATTCATGATGTAAACGTGCACGGGATTTTACAACTCTATGATTTAAACCGAGAAATAGATTCTTTCGCGGGATTTTACAAAAGTCAAGAATAAACCGTGAAATGATAATGATTACTTGAATATGTTATGATAACGTTTGGTAGACTTGGTGATCTGTTGTTTATGGTTGATACGATTTGTTATGGTGAAATATTGGTCTGAAAACTTAAAAACCTTACGGTTCAAAAGTTATGGTCGTTTGAAGTTTTGACGTAAAAAGTCAACTTTGGTCAAACCGCAACAAGTCATGTCGCAATTAATCAAATCGCAACAAGTCAAATCGCAACTAACCAAATCGCAATAAGTCAAATCGCAACTAACCAAATCGCAATAAGTCAAATCGCAACTAACCAAATCGCAATAAGTCAAATCGCAAGTATCAATTCGCAATGTCAAATCGTAATTGGTCAAATCACAATAAGTCAAATCGCAACAAGTCAAATCGCAGTGACTCAAATCGCAACGATCAAATCGCATGCTCAGTCAAATCGCAAGCTCACTAAAATCGCAGACTTACTCAAATCTCAATAGTCAAATCGCAACTTGAATAACTCAAATCGCAACCAGAATACCCAAATCGCAACTTGTCAAATCGCAGGCACTACCGGACAAACAAGTCGCAGCCCACAAAAAGTCAAAAGATTCCCAGTCACGTGATTTTTTTAACTTTTTTTCCTTTTTAAGTTAAAAAGGAAAATAGCAATTTCGATGCACGAAATCACAACTGCAACTTTCCTTAATTAACTCAAATCGGAACGAAGAAAGTCTTAACGAGACTCAAATCGCAGCAAAGTAAAAGTCACAAAAACCACTCGAATTTGCTCAAACTTCCAATACACGACTGAAACAGGCAATCCAACTACTAAACACAACTTATATAAGAATCTTCAACAAGAAAGTACAAGCTTTAAACAAATCTAACCACAAACAAGGCACAAATGAGAGATTTTTGTGCTATTCTATTCGAACAAAAAAAAACCATAAAAACTACACAAATCCGTGAACAAATCCATGAACATGTAATCAAATGAACCTAACCATGGCTCTTGATACCAATTGTAAGATGTTCACTAAACATACAACACGTATGGATTGAGGATTTGGCCGAATAGAAAAAGATTTCTAGAGAGAGAAGGAGAAGTTGGGAGCCTTTGTAGAGAGAGAAAGTGAGATGTAAGATTAGTATGTGTGAAAGGTCCAACCCTTCCCTTGTGTGGGAAGGGGTTTATATAGGACTACATATGGTGCCCTGTGTGGGCTGTGGAGTGAGCTGACAGAGGGTAAAGACCCGACCCACTCCACGAATACTTTAATAACTAAACTATTACTAATATTACTAATACACCTATGAGCTAGTTAATGCTAACAGATACTCGGGGTGACCGAGTCTTCACATGAATAATTGTATTCCTAACAATTTGGTTCGGTTATGTTTTAACACGCAGGGGTGTGTTTGGTTGCTTTGCGTCTTGATTAATTGGTTAAACTTAAAGCTTATGGACTTAATTAAAACTATTTTAAATATATGACTTATTTGGTATTTAGTTATATATATTGAACGTAGGAATTGTCATTTGATATTAAGTACACTTTTGGTTTTCACAAACAAAAAAGAGGCGTCATTTGTTTTAGTCATTATAAGTATACTTGATTTGTCGGATTGTTTTAAGCGGTAAATATTGAATTATAAATTTGGTAAACGTTGTATAAACGTATAGGTCATGCCAAAATTTATAAAAATACCTATACTTAGTAAATTTTCATTAAAATTCTAATTCCTTAAAAACCCTATAAAAGGACGAAATTATACTGTTTTATAATTAATGACTTATGATTATACAATAAACCGGCAAACGAACGAAAACTATACTTTTACAATTGAGAAAACTAGTTTATCGAAAACCCGACGAGAAAACGATATATTAAATTATAAAATATTATTTTATAATTTCCGACAAAGAGACTAAAGTCATAACTTTTGTAAAAACTTTAAAACTACTTCCATTTAGTTCATAACATTAGATCGTACGTTTCTTTTGAACGTGAACTCTTTATTTCAATATTTTGAGGTTTCCGGATTCGTGTCGAATTATATAGTTTTATTTATTTTCCTATTTTCTTATATAATACATGCGATGTATTATTTACTTTGAGCTACTTTTATTTCTTTTTATTATATATATAATACCCACCATTTATTATATATATACTTGTGCTTCCCTATGTAATATATATACGGATATATATTAGATATCTTGCTATTTTCTCTTGATTTATCTTATTTAACCAACCACCAAACTATTACAAATTGAAAACTAAATCTTTTATCAAAATTGTTGGGAATTATCACAAGGTACGAGGAAGACCAAGTGAAGACAGACTTAAGTCTCGTAGTTACATTATTAAGTCTAGTCATGGTTAAGTCTGGTAATGTAAATGTTAAGTTTGGTTGATTTGTTAGTTAAGTCTGGTCAGTGAAAATAGGAAAGTTTGTTAGATATAAGTTAGGAAAAGATATGTACGAGTTAGGTATCTTTATAGAAGATACGTGATATCTTTTCACACGGTTTTGTAATTAGGGTTTCCTTCAAGTATAAAAGGAACCCTAAGGATCATTATTATATACGTATGTACATACGAATTGTGTGAGTTAGTAATATATACGAAGTTAGTGATAACTCGGTGTTCTTCATTGTTCTTGTTAATATTCCGCGTTAACATTAACAAATTGTTAAGTGTTTCTCACTTGGATTGATTTGGATTAATTCAATTCATCCACTAAGTAATCAAAGGCTACTTAGAGATCCATACAAATCGTGGACCTACAAGTGGTATCAGAGCCTTTAGAGAGACTCTGTGTTCGAAGAATACAACACCACAAACAAACTCTCAATCAATTCACCCTACACAATGTCTGATATTGAAAAACCTATCAACACTGACACCTTTTCAATCCATAACAGTGAGGATGAGAACTCAAACCATGAGGAAGAAAACCCTGAAACCAGCACCTCTAAATCACAACCAATCATCCCTACAACCACCACCATATCCAACATTAAGCTTCCAATACTGAAGAGAGAAGAGTACGACATATGGGCCATGAAGATGGAACATTACTTGGAGTACATTGACAGTGATGTGTGGAAGGTTATTCAGAAGGGATATTCTAAGAAAAGGGTTTCAGTTGGTAATGACGGGCAAATCAGAATATTACCACCATTGACTGCTGAGGAGGTACGGGCTGTGGAAAAAGAGAAGAAGGCTAGAACCTTGCTGCTTATGGCTATTCCAAAGGAGCATCTACAAAGGTTTCATGGGATGATAGATGCCAAGGAGATTTGGGATGCAATTAAGAAACGTTTTGGTAGGAATGCAAACTCTAAAAAGATGTAGAAGGCTGTTCTTAAACAGCAATTTGAAACTTTCAGTGTGTCAAAGGCTGAAGGATTAGAAAAGGGTTATGACAGATTTCAACATCTTCTGTCACAACTAGAAGTACATGGTGCTGCTGTATCTAATGAGGATGCCAATCACAAGTTTCTTAGGTCTCTACCACCAGAATAGGTAAATGTGTCTATGACTATGAGGATGAAGGATGAAGTTGACTCAATTACCCCAGATGACCTGTACAACAATCTTAGGATTTTTGAAAGGGACATCAATGAAACCACTCAGGCAACTACTAGTTCTTCAAATGTTGCTTTTGTGTCTCAAAGCAAAGGCAGTACTTACAAGGTTAAGTCTGGCAGTGTTAAGTCTGGTGTTTATGAAGCTTCTACAAGGGAAAGAACTGCTCCTACAGGCTTTGCAGATGAGGTGATTCATTCATTCTTCGCCAATCAACAAGAAGATGAGAGCTTTATCAGCGAAGATTTGGAGCAGATAAATGATGCTGAGGTAGAAGAGATGGACATCAAATGGCACATTTCCATGATTGCTCTGAGGGTAAAAAGGTTTCAAAAGCAGTATGAGAGGTCCATTAAGTTCAACAACAAGTCTCCAGTTGGATACACTAAGAGGACAGTTGAATGCTACAATTGTCATAAGCATGGACATTTTTCTAGAGACTGCCCAGAGAAGAAGTCTACTGATGGGTATAAGAAGAGTGATGCAGAGGATGACAAGCTAGAAAGAAACCAGATGAGTATGGTGACATTGGAGGCTGGAGCTATTAACTGGAATGAGCACACAAAGGAGAATGAAGAGTCCAGTCATGCACTCATGGCCATTGGATCTAGTAATGAGGTACCATTATGTTCTAAGTTATGTACTGATTCCTATAATCATATTAAGGCTTTGTGTGACGAGCAGTTGACACTGATAGGTGACCAAGAAGCACAAATTTTAGCTTATAAAAGTGCTCTAAAAACATTAGAAGCACAAAAAGGCACCCTTCAGAAACAACATGCTGATTTAAATGAAAAACTATTCTTTCAGGCTAATAAAATATATGAGCAAGATGAAAAACTTAAAAAATATAGAAGAATTGGCCTAAGAGTACAAAAGGAAAAGGATGATTTGCAAAAACTTGTAGACCAGTGGAATAATTCAAATAATAATCTATTTAAATGCTGGGATGCACAAATAAAGTCAAGTAAGAAACATGGCTTAGGGTATGAGGAGGATGAGAAAAAGGCAATATTTAAGAATAGAGAGGAGGATTATGCTGATAAGCCTTTATATAATCGATTTGTTAAGGCTGATGATTTCAAGGGAGTTCCACATCCATTGAGTGGAGACTACACTCCTCTTGAAAAAGAGGAGTTAGATGACTCTCTATTTGTGTATGGAAAAAGAGGTCCTCAAACACCTGAGTCAACCACCTCAGAGGACAAAACTAGTGAGTATTCTACTTGTCAATCTAATGACAATGAAGGATCCATTGGTGATGTCTCTGACCACTCTAAGTCTGAGTCAAAAAGTGAAGTAAAAGAGAGTCCTGAACCTAAGATTGTTAAGGAAAGTGAACCAGTTGTGACTAAGTCTGAATCACAAACAGTTAAACCTAGTTGTGTCGACCACATAAAAACTCCTAGGGAATCTGTTAATATGAATGAGTCACCTAAAAGTAATAGTGTTCATAGAGAAGTTAGGAATAGCTACACTTACACTCCTAAGAGATGTTTTGTTTGTGGAAGTCTAAGTCACTTGATTAGAGATTGTGACTTTCATGAGAAAAGAATAAAAAGAGAGGCTGAGCTTAAAAGGAATGTGAATATAGGTCATGTTAATAATCAACCAGTGTGGAATAATGCTAACAGAATAAATCATGCCAACCAATTTGCCCCCAGACCAGCCCAACATGTTAACTCTACCCGACCAAACATTAATTCTGGTAGACAACAAGTTAATACTGGTAGACCAAACTTTAATGTTAATTCTGGTAGACCAAATATTAAATCTGGTTTAAGGAACTTTGATTTGGATGAGGCAACACAATGCTTTTCTTGGAAGACACATCTTTTGAAGTCTCTGCTGCTTCATCCTCTGGTTCTGGTGCAGTAAGATCGTAAGAAGCTAGCCAACGCTTAAGAATTTTCTTCTTTGATACCTTGTTCCTTAGGCGTGAAGTGTAGCCTGGTGGAAAATAGCCTGCCCATCCTCCATCAGAAGAATCCGAATATGAATCGGATGCATGCCAAGATGAATCGGATGAAATCTCAACAATCTCTGATGGAGAAGGATTCATTGTGCTAAAAGGTTTTCTTTTGATTTGTGATGGTTTTGTGATGAAACTATGGGCGTTTTTATAGAGTTAATCAAGGTTAAAGGCTATTAAATACTAGGTTGGTGCATAAATTAATTTTCTTGCAAGCAATGAATTAATTGTACTTTTGGAAAGTTGACCATAGTTTTAATTTTTTTTTTGTTATGTATCGTAGTGATAAAAAAAATAAATAAATAAAAAATTTGGTGTTTACACTTAAGGGGAGGTAATGTACATTTAAGGGGAGGTTAAATGTAAAATTACTAGGATCTTTCTTTAAAAGTCGGGTAGCCTTAAGTGTTAAATCTGGTTGTTTCTTGATTGCAATTTTGCTTGCTTTGTCTCTTTTTCTTGCTGTTGGGACTAACATCTGCAGAGAATCATGGATTGGGGATGGATCGAAGCCTCTTTGTTACTTAATAAAGTGTGTAAGTCAACATCTTTGGTAAAGTCTGGTAGGTGAGTGATTAAGTCGGGTTGACCAATTTTAAGTCTTGTAGTGTAAACAGAGTAATAAAATCTTACCGTTAGGACTGGTCTATCTGACTAACGCGTCTTTATATAAAATATTACCGTTAAAGATTTTTCGAGACTAAGACGTATATAAGGGTAAAATTGATCAATTTTTCTCACTTTTATCTTTATTTACTTCCATGTTTAAATTACAATATTTTCGGTAATTACTCTGCTTCTCAACTACAACTTAGTCAAATACCTAACTTAATTCAACCCGAATTATCTCATTCTCTCATTCATGGCTGCCCTAAAGTTTGTTGACAAACACAACCAAGTTGGATATTTGAAGAAACCAACTCAAAGTGCCGGCTTTGAAGAAATTGTGGACTTTATGCATGGCTCATACATTCGGTATGCTTTACTTCATAATCCCACCATTTATGCGTCCCTTGTCAGGCAGTTTTGGGGGTCGGTTACCTCTGATACTCTTGATGATGGGACACCATGCTTAAGGGCAACTATTGATACCATTGAGTTTACTGTTACTGAAGCATCCATAAGGAGTAGTCTTCAAATGGATGATGCTTCAAGGGAATTTGATATGTCGCGTGAGGATGTTTTAGAAGGAATGCAAAACATAGGTTATCCCACTGATGGTTCTTTTACTTTTTGGAAAAACTATTTTACACCACAGTGGAGGTTTTTAGTCCATCATCTACTCCAATGCCTAAGTTCCAAAAGTGGTGGGTGGGATCAGTTTGGTAACAAAATTGCTGCTGCATTGGTCTGTCTATCTACTGGAAGGACTTTTAATTTCTCAAAACTTATTTTTGAAGGCATGGAGTCAAATGTTAAAAAGCCTAAGTTTTTTATGTATCCAAGATTTTTGCAAATGGTTCTCAACTTTGAAACAACAAATAAAGTGCAAACATATGAATGTGTGGCTTTCACAGCCAAATTATTTGCTAACATGAAGAGAAATTTCAAAGGGGCCCATAGGCCTTTACTTCCTTCTATGCTTGTTGGTACTAACAATGCAGGTACATCTGAGGATATACAAGAGTCATCTGATGAGGAGCATTCTCAGGAACAACCAAGCTCCCCAACTCCCACACCTATACCTACACCAACACCTTCACCACAACCCAGTCCTTCATCTGCTGAGAGCCAACCTACTCCTATCCCACAGTCACCTCCATCACATCTTCCAAGTCCTGCACAGGAGGAGGAATGTGCCTCAATGTATGTAGAAGAGATTCAAACATTGGTTCCAACTTTGCTTAAGAAGGTGACTACTTTGGAGAAGTCAAATAAGGCACTCAGTAACGCTGTTATCACTTTGGTGAAGAAAGTGAAGAAAATCGAAAAGGCTATGAAGAATCAGGGTGTTCAATTTGATGACCAGGAAGGAGAAGCTGAAAATTCTTCCAAACAGGGGAGGAATTTAGAAGCAGAGCACATATTTCAAACACCAGTCACAACTTTTAGTCCAGAAGCAATGGAAGTAGCAAAGACATTGGCTCAATCCTTAGGCAAGATCAAAGAGAAGAAAAAGGGGAGAAAACTAATTCTAACTGATAAGGATTCTGCTGAGGAAGGAGTTGATAAGTCTGCTGCAAAGTCTAGTAGAGTTGGGTCTGAAAATGAAATTAGTTCTGGTCATGTTAGTTCTGGTTGGGATAAGTCTGGTTATGATGTTGAGTCTAGTCAAGGGATTGCTGGTACTAAAAGAAAGGGAAGGAGATTCTTGTTGAAGCTCCTCAAACTAAGAAAAAGAAAAGTCAAATACTTGAGGAACAAGCAAGCTTGGCTGAAATAGAAAGAATTAAGGCTAAAGATCTGGAAGAAAAGGAAAAAGAAGAAGCACAGATAAGACAAGATGCTCTGTTGGCTAGAGAAGTGGCACTTCAAGATACAGATGATGTGATGAGCTTAATTGAAAATGATGCTGAAGTAAAAGCAAAGTATGAAGAACTCAAAACTATTCCAGGATTGTCTACTGGAGAAAGAGCTAGGCAGCTAGCAGAGTTCATAAATTCTAAAAGGGATAATGAAATCTTAGGGGACTTCATAGCAAAAGTGAGATCAAAGAAGCAAGTTCCCAAGAAGCTTGGAAAGAATGAGATCAGACACTGTATGAGAATATACCTGAAGAACATGATGCATCTTTCAATCGAAAATATGAAGGGAATGTCATTTTAAGATATTCAAGAAAGGTATATAAGAGCTTTTGAAAGAGATCATGGATACAGACCTTTGGATTATGAAGATGCACAAAGATGGTGTTTTAAGGAAAGGCATATTCCAAAGGAACAGGGTGAACAGCCAAGAATCAGATTGAGTAGTCATGATACAGTATCTGAACCTGTGCAAGAAGCTGAGCAGCAAATTGAAAAGGAGTCAGAAGTTGAAAAGGCTTCAACTGAACCTGTGAATGAGCCTAAAATTGTGACATGGAAAAGAAGAAAAAGCATATCAAGAAAAAGGAAACCTAAGAAGGTGGGTGAAGATGATGAATCAGAAGAAGAACCTTCATCTGAAGGAGCAACTATGGGTACAATTGAGAGTTCAAAGGAACCAGCCAAAGTAGTTGCTTATCAAATTATTAAGAATGGTAGAAAGGCTGCATATAGCATAATAAGGGAAGATCATTCTAACATTGTGTATGTTAATTTTTCTGGAATATTAAATGATGTGAACAGAGAGGATCTTCATGAACTTTATAAGTTGGTGAATATTAAACATGGAGATAATCCACCAGAAGATGATTTTGAAAGAGTGTTCTGGGGTGATCTAAAAATTATGTTTGAACCTCCAACTGAATCAGATGTGGTATGGCAGCTTCCTGAGCAGAAAAAGCTTATCAGTTGGAGATATTTTCACAACTACAGAGTACATTGTTTGTCTCTGCAAGGAGCTGAAGTATATATGCTTGTAGAAGTGGAATATCCACTTTCACCTTCTATCTGCAAAGAAATGTTGAATAAGAAATTATCTGCAAATAAGAAAGATGAAGTATATGAGCAGATTTTGGATTTAATCAAGACACAGTCTTTGAAGGAGACATTGCTGGATTAAGTGTTTGAAAGATTTTTCAAGTTGTCAAGTGAGACTATTGGAACTTCTTACTTGGTGGAGGTGCATAGCACTAACACAACAAAAGGTTATCAGTCCACCTTGTCTGATCCACACAAGGACTGGCTAATCCTGAGCAAACGGCTACAGGTAAAGATAGCTCAAATTCTTTTATGGCTGACAATTTGCCAAAAATTGTATGGTATTTAACTCACCATATCTAAGATTAGTGAAGAGTTGACTAGCCCACAAGGTTATGGCTTGTGGTAAAGGCTGTGGAAAACCATAAATGGTAATCAAGTCACCATGATGAGGTGCTTTCCATCAAAGAATTGGCTAGTTCAAAAGGGTACAGCTTTTGGTAAAGACATAACAAATCTGTTGATAGTTTATGATTTACTAAAAATCATATGGTTATCAATGTACCATGGTCTTACACACCAAAACATTTGGCTACTCCAGTAGTGATGGCTATTGGTAAAGAGACATCAAATCCATTAATTTTCAATGATTCACCTCTCACAAGAGTTAATACACCTGGAAGTGATGAGAATAGATATGAAACTTAATATGAATTGATGCACAAAATGTCATGGTTGCTGGAAAGATCAAGTGAAATGCATATCAGATGCTGAGAAGATCAAGTTGCTGCACAAATACTCAAATTTGCAGATTTCAAGTGTTTTGAAGATCAAGATAATTCCACTCCTCATAAGCTTACTCAGAAGGAACTTGAAGTTCATGGAACATGAAGATCAAGTTAGGGGAGGATTGTTGGGAATTATCACAAGGTACGAGGAAGACCAAGTGAAGACAGACTTAAGTCTGGTAGTTACATTATTAAGTCTGGTCATGGTTAAGTCTGGTAATGTAAATGTTAATTCTGGTAATTGTATTAAGTCTGGTTCATTTGTTAGTTAAGTCTGGTCAGTGAAAATAGGAAAGTTTGTTAGATATAAGTTAGGAAAAGATATGTACGAGTTAGGTATCTTTATAGAAGATACGTGATATCTTTTCATACGGTTTTGTAATTAGGGTTTCCTTCAAGTATAAAAGGAACCCTAAGGATCATTATTATATACGTATGTACGTACGAATTGTGTGAGTTAGTAATATATACGAAGTTAGTGATAACTCGGTGTTCTTCATTGTTCTTGTTAATATTCCGCGTTAACATTAACAAATTGTTAAGAGTTTCTCACTTGGATTGATTTGGATTAATTCAATTCATCCACTAAGTAATCAAAGGCTACTTAGAGATCCATACAAATCGTGGACCTACAAAAATATCACGTTGATGTAACCATCCTTCGGAAAACTCAATCCATTGCCTATTCTTAATGTGTCATAGTCGTTAAGTTGAACCTTATCTTCTAGGTCGAGCCGTCCGATTATCGTTATGCTGTACTCCGTGATTATCTGCTTATGTTGTTTGCTCATTCACTTCGAGGTGAGTTCATAGCCCCACTTTAACTCTTTAAACTGTTTATAAACCCATTAGGGGAGATACATGCTATTTTACAATTTAGACACAAGTTCTTTGAACTGTATGCTTGCCTGAATGTATTATTGCCTAAGTACCGTTATTGCCAAAAATAAGTCCCTAGCATCATGAACAATTAATCATTTCCATGTGAGCACAAATATTGTGAATAGGCCTATTGGGATTGATGAATCCCGTTTGTGTTGATCAGATGGATATCACAGATGCACTATATTTGAATACCTAGGTAAAATGGCAAATTACCAACTACTAGGGCTTTATTATCATCTCTATGATACACCCAGTTAACGTTTTGAGTATCATGAGCTTAGTGCAATAATAATTGCTTTATCAATTGTCTCTTAAACTTGAAATCTTGTGGTCCATTATTTAATTATAAACCTATGAATTTCACTCAACCTTTGTGTTGACTTTTTAGCATGTTTATCTCAGGTTTCTATTAGCTGGCATGTGAAGGCGCGCAGATAATTTTTGAAGACAATGCATCATTATCATTCGATAAAACTTTTAAAGCCTTATGTCTATTACTTATAAACTGGTTGGGACCTCTTAAATTCTGATGTTTTATTTAATCGAATGATAAATTATGTCAAAACTCCGACGTGGCGTGACATTCGGCTACCCATGACACCGGCTGAGCTCGCCACTTTTGTTTTCGCCGTTTCCTTGGCGAGGATAAAGACGAAAAAAAGAACCTAACAACTAATGTTTGAATGCAACGGGCATTTCATTTAAAATTCAAACTTAAAAAAAAATTAAAAAAAAAATTAAAAATTAAACCCCTACTTTTTAAATAACACCCCATTTCTAAAATTTTCACACACTTCTCTACCCATGTTTTACCACTTTCCACACATAAAACTTCATTTTTCTACCAAAAATCATTCGTTGTTCGCTTTCACATACCATCTATAAAATCAAAGCTTGTGTTGATAAACTAATTGAGGAGGATAACGTTCGTCAGCAAGCGATAATCGACTTAGCTGTGCAATTTGAGAATGCAAGCACAGCTAAAGATGATCTGAGGAAAATATACGAGAAATGAAATGACATTCCGCAAGAAAACTGTGCTTTGATTGAGACTTTTTTAAACGAAAAATCTTGGAAAGATTACGAGATGCACAATCCTTTGTTTAGAAAGGCGGCAAAAATCCAAGAACAAATCAATACTAAATTTGTTTGGCTACACGCAAAATACAAATAGGAAGATTATGTTTTAGTTTGCGTATTGTTTTTTAAATTTCGCATCGCATCGTAATTTGTATTTTTATTTCAAC